>CM034303.1:9432200-9733126 GCA_019925795.1 Dendrobium chrysotoxum | reverse complement strand
CTACAAGAAATACAGGAAGGATAGCAATAGCTACGAATACTATTGGCAATGGTGAAAACTTTGCCATATGCGCGATAATAAATACATGTGTGGTGATCAACAATTCGTAGATTTGCAATACCCCTATGATCAACTACCATCCAAATGGCCAGCAAAGGCGTTGATCCATTGCAAGCAGAAAGGGTGATATACGACAAATATAAATACCTAAAAACGATCATAGGAGATATACCATGTCCAAAAAATGCTGTCCCTAGCAAATATAAAAGACCTTCAATAAGTTCAAGCTCCTACGAGCCAATGCAGAAGATTTGTTAGTGCACTATAATCCACCTACATATAGTAACAAGTAGCACATGATAATCTACCTGTATGAAATAGGCAATGGGTAACCCATAGTCCGACGCCATGCCACCAGATCTGCAATATCTATACAAGCAAACAAAAGGCGTGTACAAGCTTCCAAGTAGAGCGCTGCATTAGAAATAATGTTGCCCGCTCAACTGATCAATGTTAAATATTCCCCCGCACATGCACTGTAATATGTATGCACATAGATACATAAAAGGGGATGTGTAATACATCCGCATGGCCCCGACGAGCGTGTTAAGAGTATATACATGACATCTAGGGATACTGTGCAAGTCAGTAAACAAACCCAAGTTTAAGCCCAATCCTTCTATATGGGTAGATAGGAGCCGATACGACTCAAACCATTAAATAAATATACGGTCGTGATGTCGACTGAAATATTTATTGTATACATTCATATTAGCCTTCAAGATCGATAATCAAGAACATTCACTCATAAAGGCATAAAGCCTATGAGAAACCCGATCCTCTGTCGGTTGTAGATAGAGTCGATAAGGTCCAATCAATAAAATTGAAATACCCTTAAATTAACCCCGATGATGGCCGTATTGAACAAAAAATCTAAATCAGAGAGATCAATTTCAAATATTTCAAATACCTTCCAAACGCCTATAAAAGCTCAAAAATCCAAAATCCTAGAAATCCAGAGATGTTTAAAATTGAAATTACCCATCAATGCTTAAAGCAAAATCCATCCACCCTCCATAATAGTTTATCGGGGTGGACAAATTAAAATTTACTTCAGCTCACATAGAGCTAATGTCTAGTCAAAAATATCACTAGGATCCATTCTCAAATAATCTCCTACGAGTAAGGATGTGGTACATGCCCACTGACCGATAGTTTTGCCGCCAAATGGCACCACAGGATAAACGATTATGACTTAGGGCCCTCTAAATCGAGTTGTTTTTCCACCAAATGGCACCACTAAATTATGGTTATGACCAAAGCCAATACATTCCTTAGTGGTCTCAAATCCTTGAGATATGAATCAGAATATAATAGATAAGGTACAAAGCCCTCTATTAGCTAAGGTGGGTTCAAATTTGTCCGCTTAGACAAACACTCACCCCAGGTCTATAAGATACCCTTCGACGACACAACCCATGGCTGTCGACAAGGATCTTCTATCAGGTTAGGTCAACTACCTCATCTGACTAAGTAGACCAGGAACCACGATGGCTCGGGATGACAGAACCATGGGATCTTGATCGGGTCCATAATCCATTCCCCACCATCCGCTTTAAGTGCAAGATGATGAAATTTTTTAATTTTAAATACCAAATCTCTAAATTTTCCAACACCCTAAGCCTATGCTGCTACTATATGCCAAATAACACTTATATTTACATATCAGATTGACGACTAGCCTTAATCAAAAGTTCTTTCTCATTATTGGGAGGGGTAATTAACTATAGGTGCTTGTGCCTATAAGAAATCATAACTCATATCATAAAGTCCTCTCAAGATGAGGGGAAAATCTCTGGGTAGTGTCTTATCTACAAACCCATTTGCCTTCCAAAAATTACCCTGGAACTTAATCTGTTAAAACTCCCCCGAAAAGCAAATGGGAGGCCGGGGCTGAATTTTTGGTCCCCACACATGCATGTCGAAAAGAAGGAGAAGCTACGAATATGGGAAATATACTTTGATGGAGTGTCATCAATTAAGTACGCCCAGCCTCCAAATTTGGAAAAGCTCAAGCTGGCATCGGTCACATTTTCATAGCACCTAAGGGAGGCATAATGAGTTTTTCATTCAACTTAAATGAACCTCAAACCAATAATGAAGATGAATATGAGGCTTTGATAGCTGGTTTGGA
Source organism: Dendrobium chrysotoxum (assembly GCA_019925795.1). Lineage (NCBI taxonomy): Eukaryota > Viridiplantae > Streptophyta > Magnoliopsida > Asparagales > Orchidaceae > Dendrobium > Dendrobium chrysotoxum. The sequence continues at coordinate 9,730,932 of CM034303.1, read as the reverse complement.
GATCGTAATCTCGGTCAGGATTGAAAGCCTCCTGATATATGGTGATTCCTAACTTGTTATTAATCAAGTGCTAGGAGTTTATAAAATCACCAAACTCGTGTTAGCCTATTATCATTAGTGAGTTATCAAGCTTATGAAGTAAATTCCAACCATCAAATTAGCTTAAGTTCCCCGAGACTAGAGTAACAAAGTAGATTACATGGCTAAATTAGCTAAGGAGATGACGAATACCAATGATGAGTGGCCTATACTGATTGGAGTCTACACTCGTCAGGTCTTAGAGATAGCACTGTTATAATTCCTGCATGTAAAGAAAATACAAAATTTAAGCTAGTATGATACAACCTCGATTGATCCTCAATCTCCCCAATTAATTAATCTTGAAAATTAGCTAGAAAAACATCAAGCAACTAAAAGAAGGCACAAGGCTAGTGTTGCCTCAGAATCATAGTGGCATTTCTTAGATGTCGAAGAAGAGGATGATTAGAGACATCCATTCATCGATTATTTCAAAGAAAGTAAACTACCAGTAGACAAATCTCAAGCCGCATAAATAAGGAAAAGGGCATTACTATACGCATTTGTCAGTAACATGTTGTATCAACGAGCTTTTAATTAAATGTGGCTGAGATGCCTAGGAACTAAAGAAACTGACAGAGTGATAGAAGAAGTTCATGAAGGATTCTGTGGTGCACACCAATGAGGTCCCAAAATGGCCATCAAGATTAAGAGAATAGGCTACTATTGGGCAACAATGGTAAAGGAATGCATTAAGCATGCTAAAAGGTGCCTTAAGTGTTAGATTCAAGGTGATGTGTACATCAACCGCCAAATCTACTACATCCTATAATAGTGTCCTGGCCATTTAAGTGTTGGGGCTCTGATGTAATCGACCAATAGATCCACCATCATCTATAGGACACCACTTCATTTTTGCAGCAATCAACTACTTCTCTAAGTGGGTAGAATTAGCTCCCGAGCATGTGATCAATTTCTTCACCCATAATATTTTCTACAGATTCGGTGTACTGCCCTGCATAATCTCAGACAACAACACAACCTTTAAAAGTGCTAATATCTGCAAGTTCGTTGATCGACACAATATGAATTAGCTGTATCCATCCATATACAACCCAAGAGCAAATAGCTTAGTGGAAGCCTTCAACAAAATATTGGTGAAATTATTGAAGAAGATTCTCACCAAGAATAAAAGAGCGTGGCACATGAAGATGGCTGAGGCATTGTGGGCGTATCGTACAACATACAAAATACTGACCAAAGCCACTCCTTACTCATTGGTGTTTGGAGTTGGAGCAGTGCTACTATTGGAAATCGAGCTACCATCTCTCTGAGTCACTGTACAGTATGATCTTACTCAAGAATAAAATGCTCGACTGAGGATGGAGAAGTTTGATGCACTTGATGAAGTCAGATTGCAAGCTCAACAAAACCTAGAAATTTACCAAGTAAGAATGTCAAAGTCTTTTGACCAAATGGTGTGCCATCATGTATTTCAAGAAGGGAAATTAGTTTTGGTGCAGAGAAAGCCAAGCATCCCACACCAAAAAATTGGTGGCAAATTTGTATCCAACTAGAAAGGTCCTTTCATCTTCAAAAAGGTGTACCAGGGAGGAACATATCAACTCATCAACCTTTATGGTCAGAGGCCCATGCCACCAATCAATGATAGATACTTAAAGAAATATCATGCCTAAAGATCACTCATGAAAATTATGTGTTCAAAGTATTATGCAAAAGTAGAAGTATTAAATCTATGCTTGTCAATGTATGTACTTATTTTCTTGAAATTCTCTTATAATTCAAAAAAAAATGTTTCAAGTATCTCATAAAAATCCCTTACAATATCGGGGTATTTTAAATATTTATTCTAGTCAACATCGCGCTGCGTATTGAAATCCCCAAATAAATATTTAAAATTATGAAATACAAAGTTTAAATAGTTCTTTCTCGTGAGGCAAAGGGAGATTTTGGTATTTATTTAGGTCGATATCGTGCTTTGTGATAAGATCCCTAAATAAATATTTAAAAATTTCAAATACAAATATCTGCCCAACCCTCTCTTGCATGATAGGGGAATTCTCAATTTATTTTAGGTTGACTTCGTGCTTTACGCTGAGATTCCTAAATAAATACCCAAAATTGGTGAATAATACAAAAAGAATCTTTCAAGAAAAGAGAGATAAAATATATATACTGATGATTCTCCAAAACGTCCGAAACATCACCTTCTCCAATATACCAAAACTTCAAAGGTCAGAAAAGAAGGCCTTCGTAGCTACACACTTCAGCAAATCGACCTAGAGTGGTATAAGTTCTTCTATAATATAAGAAAGGCCATAGTAGTAGAACCCCGACTTCGTCAACCTGTTAGTAGGGACTACAAGAAGCATGAAGGTTTATTTAACTTGACAAGATTCAGTAGTCGTAGCCTATGAGATTCTCCTAATTGATCGGAGAGTCGAAGTTACAATGGGAAGGATGTATTCCCAATTAACACAACTACCAACATAACTATGCATAAGTTTAAACATACAACCACAAGGGTTGATTTACAATTTGCAAACTTCAACAACTCAACTTGGGGAGCACTTTCACTATAGCTTAAGTCTGAAGCCTGAACGGGCATATGATGTCGGACTCAACAAGCTAAGATGTGGTTGAGTCGTTGGTAGCTCTATCTACTCAACAAGTCATAAGAAAGGCCATAGTAGCATAACGCCCATTTCAGCTGCTAGACGATAAAGAGCTATCAATCCAAGCTCTTTCAGTTTGATGAACTTAAGTAACCCAGATTGAAGTCTTCCTGACTAGTTAAGGGTCAGAATACTACTTATATCTGGTACTACCAGTTTAACTCGATACCTATAAATCCTTCAACAAATCTATAAAGTACAAAGTAATGATCAAAAGAATTCTTCTTCAACAAGTCCACCAAGGCATAAAGTAAAGGACCGAAGAAATCATCCCAAAGTTCATATACAGCCCTAGGCTGAACTAAAAGGATTCTGTCATCAACAAGTCTGTTACGCATGAAGTTTCGGACTAATGATCTTTTGCCACTGACCTAATATAAAGCCTAAAGAGTTTAGGTCACTGTCAACTACTCCTTCACTAAGCTTGCCAAAGAAAGAAGCATATGGCAGAAGGTACATAAACCTCCTAACAAGTCAGAAAAGACAAATTAGGTAATCCTTCATCAAGCCCGTTGCACAAAGTATATGGTAGAAGGAACTAAATTTTCATGATTCAAGCTAAAGCTATGAAAAGAGTATCCTGAATAACGCCTACAAATGTCCCTAAAGATTGGGGATATTTTAAATATTTATTAGGGTCGACATTGCACTATGTGTTGAGATCCCCAAATAAATATTTAAAATTACATGCCAAAATACAGCTAAAGAAGAGAAGAGTGGAAGATCCTCCGTGAACTGAATGTGCTATTAGCATAAGTATAATTTGTGCAAGATGCAATCCATATTGAAGGCAACAAAGTCCCACCAGTCAAAGAATCCTCAAAGCTTAGGCGAATTTTGAATGAAATCGATAATTATATAGCATAAATATTACATCCCTATATGATGGCCGCAAAGAATGATGTTGAGCCATCATGAATAGGCTAGAGTGATGATGGGATAATGGAACAAGAAATGCTGAAATCTATTAACGCCAACCTATAAAAATCCATGAAGACAGAAAACTAGTGTGACATCCAAACAAGCTCTTGGAGATCCGCTAAATGAAAGCCCTAGCGTGACATCCAAACAAGTTCTTGGAGATCCGCTAAATAAAAGCCCTAGTGCGACATCTAGAATAAATATCTAAAAATCTACAGGATCAATCAGCATGCAACAAACTTAATTTGTTCTATACATATACCATATTTTATTAGGGGGAATTTATTGACCCATATACTCTATGCAAATGAAACAAAATGAGCAAAAATTAAATTTTTTACCTGTTTGAATCACAAGTCATTCCTAATATCCAAATCCAGTAAAACTCGAGACCCAGACATCCGGCCACTAATATTCCACATCAACGTCGCCTCTTGCACATCTTCTGCATGACTCGCTTCCATTATTAAAATGATGAACGAGTTCGTCATTCATTCCCTTCTCTTCTATGCATGAAAGCCCATTCACCCTTTCTCTTCTTCCATTCACTCCTTCTCTCAAGAAATCCCATCTGACGTCCCAGTTTCTCTGACCCAGAGAGAGAGAGAGAGAGAGAGAGAGAGAGAGAGATCTATGCCTTCACCTCCTTAGATGACATTCCTTCTTGTCAAATCGAAAGCAACGATGAAGATAAGGGTTGGTTCTCCGTGAAGGTAACCATCTTTCTTTCCATTCGTGCGCTTCTTCTGCCAATTCCACTTAAATCCCATGAAACCACCAAACTCTAAAGAGGGAAATAGAGGATTTAGCTTGCTGTGAGACTTTATAGCCCCATAAGTTCTCTATTTAACATGATTTAACACAAATCCTATCAAATCCCGTATAAATCCTATCCTAAATCCTATTGTCTAGTTACTGTTTACGACAACAGAGAGAAACAGAGGAATTAACTCTTTGTAAGATTTAAGTGTTCCCTAAATCCTGATTAACAAGATTTAGCATAAATCCTGCATCTAAACAACCTTTTAAAAATTGATAATAATTAGTTATTTTTAAAATAATTAATTAGTATTAATCATAAATTAATTATAATAAGTTAAATTTAATTATGATTAATTTTTAAATTATAATTAATTATTAATTAATCATAAGTTAATTATAATTAATTAAATATAATTATGATTAATTATATTTAGTTATAATTAATTATGAATTTATTATAATTAATTTAATTATGATTAATTAATTTTAATTACAATTAATTATTATTAATTATTATTAATGGAAGTTAATTATAATTAATAAAAGAAGAAGAAAAAGACCTTATCTCACCTAGATTTATGTGCTAACACCGTCGACACAGTCGTTGTCTCCCCACACCACCATTATAGACATAAGCCTTGGCATTAGCACCTTCGTCGACTCCTGCAAAGGTATAAAGTTCCAAATCCTATCCTTGATGCACATGATGCGCCATACAACCCCCGATACACACTCTTGTAGCATAGTGGGAGGAAATCCAGTGTGACACTTACGATGAGGCAGGTAAGCCCTATACATGCTCTTGTAGCATGGTGGGGATAACCATAAGTACCCGTATACGCCTTAGTACTTACGGGGAAAAAAATTGTGCATTTTTAAACAGGTACCTCAAAGGCCCATACACGTTATTATAGCATGGTGGGATTGAAGACTATAGCCGTGGTGTCTACAAACACCTACCATACATGCTCTTGTAGCATGGTGGGATGGCCTAGCTCCTCACATTTTGCCCAAATGGGGGATATACCAGGATGCTGCCAAAATTTTAAGTGACTGGTGACCTAAATTTAAATAAAAAATGCAATGGACTTGTATGAAGAATAGAAGACCAAATTTGAATACATGGTACACAACGAATGATGCTAATGAATGCAACAAAATCCTACAATAGTTTCCATGTAGTTGAATACACTATATATGCAAATTATAGTAGCCGACTGAAGAATGCACAGGTGTCCCCTACATGCATCAATAAAAGACCTAATGTAGGCAACAATCAACTTACAGCTTGAAATGGTGATGCACGTAAGCAATAACAGGAGGCCTATCACGTACGTAGAAGATAAAACAAAGATAATAATTGACAAAAGACACTGAATGTAGCAATGCCTTAAAGTCACTGATTAACAATAATGCAAATCATATGGATGCACTAATTAGAACATGAGCCATAATAGTTAATGTGATATTTGTGGATAACAACAGTGGGTATATCATCAACACAGCGAATCCCCTATGGATACAATTACACACAACACCTATGAGCAACTATAAGAGATATATTGTACATAATAGCCCATCTATGGATGACGATGAACAATGTGTAACAGATTTTAGATCCTTCTTACAGTCAATAACCATCCAACAGCCAAACAACTGCATTGATCCTTTGACAGTCGATGTCAGCATGTGGATAAATATACAAATCTACCTACAATCAATGACCGACAACTAATGATGAATGTGTACGATAGTACTCCCCTCCTATGAACACATATAACAGTGGTGATTGAGATGCTGTGAGTACATTGGGTATAAAAGCAACCACAAGTATCTGTGAGTTGTTGATGTACCACTAGTAAAAGGCTCTGACAGCTACGTTGTGACATGAAGCATGCAAGATTGAATGATTCTATAGAGATATATAAAGAATGATCAGTTGAAAAGGTATTTAATCTCATCATTTCTGCAAAGATACTGAAGACTTCCACCAACCGTAAGTATTTATAAACTGCTGTAAGAAACCCATTGATCTGCTACCAATGGGAGGCCCCAAATAGTTAAATGGTTTCCTGAATGATTTTGTAGAGTCAAAGAATGATTAGTTGAAAAGATATTTCATCTTATCATCTCTACAGAGATACTAAGACTTCCACAACTGCAAGTGTTTACAAGGTGCTGCAAGGAATTCATTGATCTGCTATTGGGGGAAGGCCCCAATTACAACATTAACTGCGTGAAGTTGAATAGTTTTATGAATGATTCTATAGAGTTAAAGAATGATCAGTTGAAAAGATCTTTCATCTTATCATCTCTATAGAGTTATTAGAGGCTCTCAATAACTACAAATGTCAGTAAGGAGTTGCAAGAAACACGTTGATCTGCTCTCAAAAGAAGGCCTTAATTACGGCGTTAACATCACAAAGTTAAATGGTTTTATGAATGATTCTGTAAAGTCAAAGAATGAGAACTTGAAGAAAAAAGATAAATATTGTCTCATTCTATCATCTCTTCATAAATACTAGACTCCCAAAAATATGCCGCGTCACTCAAGTAAGGACCCAGAGAACAAGCCCCTCAACTCAATGCCCTGCCCTCGTGATGAGTAGGAACAAATCAATATAATGATGTGCTAACTGCGCCTTGGGTCTCATCAGCTTGTGATACATCATCTATCATAAAATGACCTCATATAGTTTAAATGTGTTTACCCAATCAAAACAAGGACCGATTTATTTGTAGATTCAATCCTCCGATGAATGAGAAAAGGGAGTCTTAATCAGAATAACATAGCTATGCCGAATGGTGACAATGCTATGATTCATCTGTGAACAAAAGTAGGGAATCAATAATAAAGACCATGGGCCGTTGAAGCACAATGCCTAGCCACCGAAGTTGCAACATTTCTACATGCAGATAGAAGGCATCAACAAAGCCTGAAATAAAGCCCTGCACATTTGGCAGTGATAATCGCCTATACAGCTGGCTATATTTAAAAGATGCTACATTTAAAATGCAAAACACCCCTTTTCACTACATGCAAATATTTTAAATATCCCTCATACACGCATTGCACTTGCATATTAATATATTACATATTTATTTATCATAACTTACCGAATGCTTTACATGGGCATGCCATATGACATCACTGTTGCATGTTAAAAGAACCTCTTGCATGAGTAGATGGTTTCACTCTAGTATGTCATATGACACTGTAATTACATTTTAAAAATAATATCATGCATATGCATGAATTTATCGTGTGAAATGCATCTAACAACATATACACACGTAAGCCATGATGAGCGTGTTGTAAGTACACACGTAATGCTTGAGAATGTCATAAGGGCTAAGAGATAAATTTAAATTGGAACCCGATCCTCTGTCGGTAAATAGACAGAGTTGACAAGGTTCAATCAACAAAATGTAATAACTCTTGAATTCTCTAATAATGTCCTTGTTGAATTTAAATCTCAACTAGAGGGGATCATATATATTCTCAAATGCCCTCAAACTTTCCCAAAATATAAGTATTTGCAAATACCCATAAACATCCCGATGATGGCCGTATCAATAGGAAATCTTGATTGGAGGGGACCACAAACATTCAAAATTCCCCCAAACACCCATAAATTTAAAAAGTCCAAAAATACCAAAATCCAGATATTGAAAAATAAAATAAACTATCAAAACACTTAAAGCAAACACCATCCGCCCTCCATAACAATTTGCCAAGAAGGACAAATCTAAAAACTACTCCAGCTCACAAAGAGCCAATGTTTGGTTGAGCATATCACTAGGATTCATTCTTAGTCTATCTCTTGCTAGTAAGGATGTGTCACGTATCCTCTAACCAATGGTTTCCCCATCAAATGGCACCACACCTACAGTTTTGCCACTAAATGGAGCCATGGGTAAATGGTTATGACCGAGACCCTCTGAACTAGGTAGTTCACCACGAAATGGCACCATTATATTACGGTCATGGTTAGGGCCTGTATGCTCCCCAATGGTATTAAATCCTTGAGATGTGAATCAATAGGGTATAATCGATAGGGTACAAAACCCTCTATCAACTAAGGTGGATTCAAATTTGTCTACTTAGACAAACATCTATCCCAGGTATACAAGGTACCCTTGGATGATGCAATCCTTGGCTGCTGATAAGGATCCTTCTCTTAAGTTGGGTCAACTACCTCCTTTGACTAAGTAGACCAGGGACCACAATGGCCCGGGATGACAGAATCATGGGATCTTGATTGGGCTCATCATCACTCCCCCCACCATTCGCTTTAAGTGTAAGATGGTGAAATTTTAAATTTTAAATATTAAAATGTCAAAATACCAACTCATGCTGCTACTATATGCCGTATATCACATATCTACTAGTACGACGTATTCATTTGATGACTAGACCTAATCGAAAGCTCTCTCTTATGATTGGGAGGGTAATTAACTATAGGGGCTAGAACCTATAGGAAACTAGAACTCAGATCATAAAGTCCTTGCAAAATGAGGGCAAAATCTGTAGTTAGTGTCTTATCTACAAACCCAGTCAGCCTTCTAAAAATTTACCTCGCAACCTAATCTGTTAAGCCCCCCCCCCCCCCCCCCCCCCCAATAAAAAAAAAAATGAAAAGCAAAAGGCGAGGGAGGGTGGGGTGTAAATTTTCAAAGCACATAACTTTTTATTTATAATTTTTAACCATTTTTTCGTTTTTCTATAAAAAATAACCAATATAACATATTTTCACTAAAATTCAAATAGAATTAATAGTACATAATTTACACTTATCATAACCCATAAATATTTGTATAGCTTATTTTTATTTAACATAGATCTAACAGCTTCAATAAAGCTTTTATTTTCTTTTATGCAATCCCAATATATTTTGGTGTTATAAGGGCAAAAAATTTGTGCTTTATCCCTATCTCTTGATTAAAGGATATAATTTTTTTATGTTTAAACTCTCGATCATGGTCATTATAGATAATGGATATAATGTAACATTTCTTCCTTCGTATGCATACAACAAATAGCCTAAACTCAAAAATAGAGTAACTCTTTTGTGCAAAAATTTAACAAAAATAAACCTAATGTAATCATCGACTATTACAAAGATAAAGGAATCTCATCCCTAACTGGTGGTGTTAAGGGATCCAAATAAACCATATATAATATCCTTAGTGGTCAAGAACTCACTATTTCTTTGATGGAATGAAATGATGACCAGACCTATTTTTCTAATTGGCATGTATTACACAAATAGTCAATATTAAATTCTAGTTTTGTTGCATCTAACCAACTCTAGGTGTGCGATTCTCCTAAGAGTGTTCATGCTGGCTTAACATAATCTCCTAGCCAATAACTATGATTTTCATTAAACAAAATTCTTTACACTTATCCATACTATTCTTATGGAGCATATAAACATTATTCATTCATACACCTTCTAAATAACTTTTTTTTTCATTCTAAACAAGCAAATATTTATTAGAAGGAAATTTTAAATCATATCCCTTAGCACATAATTGACTAATTCTCAAATAGTTATGCTTTAATCATCAACTGATAGGACATTTTCATTGGAAAAATAACTTATCTTCTGACAATACTTGATCTAACTACTTTTTATATGATATTATTACCAAGTGTCACCATTCCATTTCTCCTAAACTCATGTGCAATGAACTTACTTATTTTTAGTCTTGTGACATGATAATTACTATCTAGGAATCACATGCTTTCATCAGTCCTATTGTGAAGACATAAACATAAAGAAATATATTAAGGTATAATCTTAGGAGCCCAAATTGACTTGGGTACCCCAATACTACATGATGGGCATGATGTGATACATCTTAATCAAATTTTATTTTCATTCATAATAAGTGCTCATGTGTGACCTATGTTTGCATAGCCATGAAATGTGTCCTACTTAGCCACATTTATGATGAGTAATGCTAAGAAATGAATGAAGAAGCCTATGAGATTTAACTTCTTTTTCATGAAAGAAGGTGATGTGCATGTGTAGGAGTATTTGATAAGTATAACCAACTATGGGTTGATCGTAATTGGCTAATAGTTAAATTTAAGCAAACACATTTATTCCACTTGATTTCATCATCTTAGATATGAGAGGAGATCTAAAGTATCCCATCATTCATAGTTGATTATTTCTAGCAGATGTGAGAGAAAACATTTATATTTAGAAGGGGAGCTACACCATAGAGTCCAAGAGGAGGAAGTGATATTCAAAGTTTATTGTGATATGGATACCTCATAGTTGAAAGTAAGTTGTTCTTGTATTGATGCATAAAATTTTGATCACTACAGTCATAATAGAAAGCCTTTAGAAGCATGCGTGATTCTATGCGAAGTAAAAGATTATATGGTTGAACCACTTCTAGAAAAGCACTAAAAGTATGATATTTCACTTAATAAGATGTAGGCTGAGAAGAACTCAGTTAGGCTGATAACTTTAATCCAATTTTTTTTCAAATGCATCCTAACATTTTGTAAAATCTTATTTAGTTGATTTTAGTTAGTATTTATTGAGTTTTGTTTTTTAGTACTTTGGTGTACGTTGAATAAAAGAAAAGTATGCTTAGAGCACCAAAGATGAAACACTTATTTGAGCAAACAAAATTCAATAAAGTTTGAGAGTGGAAGATCAATAAGTATAAGCAAGTATAAGAGAGATACATTGGTCTTCCACCAAGAAAAACCTAAAAAAGAGAATCAACCACAAAGCTCTCAACTCTTGAGATTTCACTCTCAAATTTTCTTTTGAAACCTCAAAATCTCTTTTCACATTCATTCTAGCAATATTTAGACTATTGGATTAGGTTCTACACTTCAAAATTTTAAAAATTGTTGGAGGGAAAAATAAAATATAGAAAAGCAAATTAGGAGATAGAGTGGACCTAGTTTAATTTTAGTGCCCTTGATGGAGTGGTCACCCCCACCCCTTCCAAACTGGGCCAATTGTTAATTAAAAAATATGTAGAAATATGATTAAAAGGCCTCCCTAAAAGTTCAAAAATTATATTTTCAAATTAAAATTTTTGAATTTTCAAACTTTGATCATCAATACAATTTTATTTATTTTTATATCAAGAATTTTATTTTTTAATCATGTTTGGATGATGCTCTCCCATCCCTTGATTTGAACTTATGATCTTGATCTTATGATGGGCTATCAAAACCTTTGTCCCATATTGGGTTCTCAATCTTGATCTAATTGTAGCATCACGATAATATGATTGATGTGCTACATCATAATTTATGTATATTAGCATCCCCTTAGGCTCCTATTTTTTTTTTTGCATTTAATGGATCATGATCTCTTCTCTTAGAAGACAGGCGAACTGATCTAAGTTTAAATTATATAAAATTCTCATCAAATCACATGAAAGATTATTCATTTCAATATATCTATTATTTATCCTAGTTATTTCTTTAGCATGGATGGTTAGAGTTCATTTGTGCTTGAAGTCATAATTATTGTAGAAGATTAAAAAAAAAATGAAAGACAGATAGAAAATGTTCATTAATATAGAATTATTGTATATAAAGATATATTAAATTTTAGGGGGACACTTGCACTTGCTCTCTCATGCCCCCCTCTTAAATCCAATCTTGAAAGCATCTTGCTAGAAAGGAAATAGAGAGAGAGAGAGAGAGAGAGAGAGAGAGAAGAAAGTCTCACTCCACACAAATGACTACCATATATAAATATGATACTCTTGAAAGTTTAATATTTATAATAGTCATTAGTGTCTTCATTTATGCAATCAGTCAAGAAAGAACAACTAATTTTATATTTTCTTAGTTGAAGCATATGAAAATTTTTATCAAGTTGATTTATGTTATGATTCACAAAAGAATAAGCTTCTTTGAGTCATTGCCTTATAAAATTCATAGGATTCTTTCCTCGGGCTCTTTATGTTCTTTTACAAGTGATTGTTGTTTTCAAAGCCTAAACAATTAATCAAAGTCAATCAAGTATTCCCAATAAGAAAATAAATGAAACACTTCCTTGCACCAACCATACTCGTCAATGCTTCAAAACATAATTTAAGGAACTTGATAGGGAAACTTGTTCTTTTTAATAACAAGTTGCTATTTCCAAAAAGAATACCTTTATTTCTTTTGTTATTATATTGAAATAATTTAACATGTTAAATAACAAAAAGTTAATCTTAGACTTTTAAAATGATTATTAAAAAAAAGCTTAGGCTTCATTTGTAACAACTTTTGACCACTATTTTCCGTAGCTTTCAAAGAATTTTTTTTTGGGACATTTAGGCCAATTAAGGCAGACTCATACACACATTGCTTACACAAGACTTGAACCCAAGACCTCTTACTTGGTAGCCTAAGCTCTCAACCAACAGACTAAGGTGAGCTGTGTGCTTTCAAAGAATTTAAGTACTAAAAAACTATTTTAGAAAGCAGTAAGAAAGCTGCCCCAAACGAGACCTTAACCTTTACTTTTTTAAAACTATCCATTTAAATTTCTTGCAAGTGCAATTCACACAACCTTACTATGACATCAATCAAAACTAGCTTATCTTATAAGCTAACTTTATGTGATGATTATCTTTAAGAGTTATATATAGAATATCTTAATTAAGTATGATGCATGCTATTATCTTGTGGTTAACTTTGTGCTATGTATTCCTTGGCGCATTGAATGGCTTTCTCCATTCATTTATTTAATTTATGGAGTTTTTTTCTCTCTAATTTCTTTGTTTTGTTGTATTGATGGGTGATACTATTAATGAAAAGATCTTCAGTAAAATGTCATGCTTTAATGTTAGAGTTTTGGTCGACCATTTGTTGCATCTAAGAGAAAAATTACAAATAAATGCCAAATTATTGAGATTAAAAAAAAAAAAAAGAGTAGCTGTTTGGTTATTATATTAAAGAAAACAGTTTGGTAATAATTTTTGTAAATAGATAATATTTTGATACTAAGATTTTATTTGGGACAGCTTTTTTACTATGCTTTCAATCCACAAGCATAATTTTTTTTTTACCACTATTTTTTATGTTTTTAAATTTGTATTACAAAGCTCATTTCTACAACAGTTTTAAAAGATTACTTTCTCTACAGTAACTTCATACAGTGTAACAGTACTGAGAAACTATCTTAAATGAAGTCTAAGGCTTCGTTTGGGACGGCTTTTTTATTGCTTCTTAAAGCAACTTTCTAGTACAACAAATAAATTTTTTATGCTAAAAAGTTGTTTTAAGAAGCAGTAAGAAAGCCGTCCCAAATGAAGCCTAAGGCTTCATTTGAGACAGCTTTTTTACTGTTTTTAAAGCAACTAGTCAGTAAAAAAAATTTTTGAACTAAAAAAGTTGTTTCAAAGGAAGCCTAATTTAAAAACTTTAAAGAGATATTTATTGCAACCCATCCATGCTGTTGAATGAAAAATAATTACATGCTTTTATAATTTGAAAAATTATTCAAGCATTTTATTAATCTTAGAAGTTAAAAAAATCTTGAAAAAAAAACTTTTAAATTTATTATTTTTCTGGCTACTTCATTTACTGCTTTATGAGATTCAAATTCTTGTTTGAGTGCGACAGACCCAACTTTTGCATTATGTTGCATTCAAAATGATGTCATTTATAAGTTATAGAGAATCAATTTAGGCTTCGTTTGGGACGACTTTTTAATTGCTTCTTAAAATAACTTTCTAGTTTAAAAATTAAAATTTTTATACTAAAAAGCTGCTTTAAGAAGCAGTAAGAAAACCATCCCAAACGAAGCCTTAATGGCGGCTTGGTTTTTTTATTTTTTGATTTATGTGATATAAAAATTGATTGATTTTTTGATTATTTATGATATTCATTTCAAAATAAATTCGATTAAGTAGAAAATTCGATGTCATCAATATTTCTCCAATAGAATTGTATTAAGTAAGGATTTATTTGGGACAGTTTTCTCACTGATTTTTAAAACATTTTCTAGTAAAAATTTCTTGAAAGTAGAGGAAAGCAGTGGCCAAAAGCAGTCCCGAATGAAACCTTATCTTCGTTTAGGACAGCTTTCTTACTGCTTTCTAAAGCAGAAAATTTGGCACTAAAAAACTGCTTTAAAAAGCAGTAAGAAAACTATCCCAAACAAACCCTTAATCTACATCAGTCAGTTTGTGGCTTGCATGAAAAATAGAGAGTTTTGATGAATATAAAGAAAAGAGAAAGAATAACCAACACGAAATGTCGAAATTACTTAATTTGTAGCAACTTTACAAAGCAGTAAAAAAGCTGTCACAAACGAAAACTCTATGTCATATTTATTGCAAACATTAGCAGTAAAAAAGCTGTCACAAACGAAAACTCTATGTCATATTTATTGCAAACAACATAATGTTTTGTTGTATCCATGGAAGAAATTGTTTCAATTAAATGCTTGTGCTTTGGGTTTAGTTTTGGTCTACCATTTATTCTCAATTATCATATTTACGGGCAATTATGTGAGTTTTATTTAGGAAAAAATGCAAATAAATCATCAAAACTATATTTATTTACTTATGGAGTGCCTTCTATATTTGTCACAATCAAATAACTGAGAATATGATGAAAGCGAAAAATACAAATTATAATTTAAGTAAAAGTTTAAATAAAATACAAATTACAATTTAATTAATAAATTAAATAAAATTAATCCGACAGTGCTATTTGATATTATTTTTATGCTATATTTAGTGAGAACCCTCTCTCTCTCTCTCTTTCTTCCATCTTATTCAAGTTGATGGGCTCTATGGTTTGAAGTAAAGTGGACCTGAAGTAAATCATTTATAAGGGTTTTGAAAATATTGGTGTTTGGCCGGATGAAATGAATGTAATGTAAGTGTTTTAGTTCATTTTTGAGGTAAACTAAATTAGCATAAATTTGAGTGAAAACAGTTTTCCCTGCAAAACGCCTCTCTTGCCGCCCCCCTCCCCAGCATCGGCCACCATTGCCAGCCCCCACCGCCAGCCTCTCACTACATCATCTGTCAACCACCCATGGCTTGCCACAACCACTATCAGCAGCCTTTACCACCATCGACCACTTCCAACCACTGGTCACCACTGCCGATGGCCACCATGCGCCACTGCCAACCACCCTCGACCACCAAAGCCACTGCCAGCAAGCCACTGGTATTTACAACCCGCCACAACCACGTTTGATTACCGCCTCCGTCATCTTTGGAGTTTACACTACATTCATGTTACTTCAAATCAAATAAAAAAAAAATTAGTCTCATGCTTGTATTTTACACTCATCTAAATAATACCAAAATATTCCTTTTACACGGAATGAATGCCCTCCAACGAAAAAGCTCATTAAAGAGAATTACATGTTTTATAATTTTGAAGAGTTAGTAGAGAATTTTATTTATTTGGAAAGTCCGACAAAATTCTAAAAAAAAATACTTCTAACATTATTTTCACGTTACGTCATTTTAATGCTTTATGAGATTCAAATTCTTGTTTGAGTGCGACAGACCTAACTTTTGCACTAAGTGGGCACTCAAATTGACTTCATTTATCAATTGCAGTGAATAAATGTCTTGTAATAGAATAAGCAGAAGCTTAGGTCAGCATATCTGATCTAAATTTGAAATTATTGAATTTTTTTATTTTTTATTTTTTTTTAAATAATTTTGATATAAAAATTGATTCATTAGTAATATGATTTATTTATTTTAAAAGTTTTTATTGTGATTTTTGTAGGCTTTTAACAGCGATTTTAATCCCTAGAAAAAAATTTAGCGGTTTTACGACCGATGCAGTTGAGATCCACCACAACTCCTTTGATAGCAATTTCGAAATGATCAGAGATACTTATATCCCAACATAATAGATCACAACGGTTCAGACTACTTTTTAACCGCAACCAATCTATGCATATATTAGATGTTTTAACCACTGTTATTATGCACTTATAGAAGAGTTACAACTATCGCTATAAGTACGAAATAATAGCGGTTAAAGCTGTTGTTATGGCATAGATTAGTAGTAGATATATCTCATAAGCTTTTCAACAACTCCTTTTATATCCCCTTCTACAAGAAATATGTATGGCTCAAACAAAGCATATGCTCATGTTGCAATAAATCTATTTGTATCTCCAAATATGCTAATCAAAGGGGGATCAACCAACCTCATTCATCAGATTTAGGAACCAACATAAAATAAGATGCAACAACTCATGCGTAGCTTGACGTCACTTAATAAAATATTGCCATCAATTTGAGATTTTCAAAGTATGATTAGAAGCATATCAATGGAAAATTAGTTGATATAGAGATAAAAAAATAAGCTAATAAAAGAAATTACTCTCTCTCTCTCTCTCTCTCTCTCTCTCTCTCTCTCTCTCTCTCTCTCTCTCTCTCTCTCTCTCTCTCTCTCTCTCTCTCTCTCTCTCTCCAATCTCTTATTTTTTGTTCTGTTTATCTCCACATATTAACCATGAGATGTATGCTCATTAACTCCCAATTAATAGCAAACAAATTATCAATTATTTATAATGTAGTCATCACTAATATTTAAGGCTTTATTTGGGACTTTTTTTTCAGTTTTCTAAAACAGCAATTTAGTACAAAAATTTCTTGAATTAGAAATTTTTGTACCAGAAAGTTATTTTAGAAAATAGTAAGAAAGTTGTCCTAAACGAAACCTAAATGTGAATATGTAGCTTAAAATTGTACGTGCCATATGTGAGCTTCCAAGGGGTGGGAAATATGATATTATAACGTGAATTCTATCATCTAAGATTTTCATGTCAGCACTTCCTATTCAAGCATTGCAACTTGAGCAAAGCCATCGCCATTGCTATTGTTACTTAAATTTGGGTTACTTTGAGAAAAATATTACGTTGTACTAACTACAAATCCTCTGCCTCGTACTCTTCCAAGTGTTCAAGACAGATATGATCAATTTCAAACACCCTCTCATTTTTTTCCCCTAAGTTTCCATCCTTTGGAGTAAGACTTTTCTTAGGTAGAATTTCACAAGCTCACACTTAGATAAATTGAATATAATTAATATTAAATTAAGTTATTTTTATTACTAATAAAAGAGATGTTAGACTATTATTAGTATTACCCATCTTATTCTAATATTCTCAAATGACCTAGAGTAATCTTTATGCAAATTATTAATTCTCCATAGTTATAATCAATTATTGATGCAATACACATAAATAAAATAAATATTATTATTTTTATTATCAATAATAATTTTTATGAAATAATTTCCTATCATCTATTGCTACCTTTGAAAAGAGCTCATATGAGGATATATTTGTTTCTCAGCATTTTTAGCATTTTTTTACTACCTCCTTAGCAAAAATTCATTTTATAAACTCTAAATTTTTTTTAAGGAAGGTAAAATTAAAACTAAGCATGCATTAAACCTGATATTATAGTTTAGAACACTAGATCATCATTTGACACCTCCATGCAGCTTCAACTTTATTTGGGACAGACTCCATAATGTCCTCAATAGGCTTGTTATCCAACTACTTCTACTTTTTTTTAACTCATAATATCTCCATTGAACATCAAAGGATTGGAGAATCTAATGACATTAATTTATTCTCAAAAAATTCAAATTTAGACTTAAAGAATAAAATATTTTTTTCCTTATTAATACAGAATAAATATTAATATTATCATTACGTTTGTTACCTCAACTTTAGCCGTTTTTCTTCTTGAAAGGCTCTATATCATGGTTGTGTGAATCGAGAAAGGATATTTATGTGCATGCTGCAATATATCCACGTGTATCTCCAAATATAATAATCAAAGGGGATCAACGAAACTACATTCATTAGATTTAGGAACCAAAATAAAATAAGATTCAACAACTCATGCTTGACCTAACAACTTAGGATAGAGGATTTATTTATAGGTATGGTTTTAATTAATACACTTATGTTGTCTTAGTGCACTAGGTTATGGTTGTATTGTTCCAAACATGAATGTAAGTCCAATTGAGTTGTTTTGGTTGTGTATAGTTAGACTACATCTTTTCTTTCCATTTGTTGGTAGTCTTTATTGTGCATTTTTATAGGTCCACCTCTTAGAATTCATTATTATTTAGTTTGTGAGTATGAGGCTACCTATGGATGATGTAATTCCTCGTTATGATTAGAGTTTCTCATTTTTGTGTTGGAACAACAACCTTCATAGTTATGTGGTGTCAAACTTGATAATCTAGGATGGCAGTTTCAAGTAATCATGATTGGGCTTTTTATACTTTTTCCTAAACTCTTTACCTTTATCTATCACCCCTTTGAGCCCTATCACACTTCCTTTCATTTTTTGTGATTAAATGATCATATTTTTTATGCAGAGAAACATACGTGAAAATTGGTTATAGGGATTTACCATTTACATTATGGACTAACGTGATTCAAAGCATAGATTGGCCAATTTGGATAATAGTCACTAAATCATTCTACTGTTGGTATTAATTTGGAGAAATCAAAGGCAAGTTTATTTTGCGGAGAGTGTCTCTTGGAGGTGTTCTCATCAGAAAATCCATTCCATTTAGATGACTGATCATTCATAAATCCTCTACTTAACTTTGACTTAGATGATATAACTTCTTGTGAGTGTTTTATGTGTGGTTAGATAAGATTTGTTGGTCCTACCACATAAGACCTTTTCCCTTATCTATTTTGGCTGTAAGAATCTCTTGACCTATAATAGTTAACATAACAGAGAAAGGAAGAAGAAAATAGAGCAGAAAGGGTTCTAGTATTCATTCCATTACTACAGTACCATCATATATATAAGGCTACATATTAGAGGTTTGTTATAGATGAACAGTGGAGACTTGATCTACCAAAAAGGTAAACTGTTGGTGACAGAGAAAGTGGCGACAGCTGCTGGTACTTGGCTGCAGGCTACTTGGTAGCCTCTCTTTGGTTTGTTAACATGCCCCCACAAGCTAATGGTGTAGGAGAGACTGTTAGCTTATCACGAAGAAAATTGAATCTGAGTTTAGTAAGAACTTTAGTGAAGATATCTTCAATATGATCCTGGGAGGTAATATGATGAACCATGATGGTGTGAGATTTAATACAATCCCTAATGAAATGGTAATCCACTTAGATATGCTTTGTTTAGGCGTGAAATACTAGATTCTGAGTGAGTGCAATTGCAGATAGATTGTCACAAGATAGTGTTGTAGGAGAAGAAAGTGAGAAACCAAACTCTTGTAACAGTAGTCTAATCCAGATTATGTCTATTGCTATAGTTGCCAAGGCACGATACTCGGCTTCAGTTGAAGACCGAGCAACTGTTGGTTGCTTTTTCACACACCAAGAGAGAAGAGTATCACCAAGAAATATACAAAAATCAGTGGTTGATCAATGATCAAGTGAATCACCTGCCAAATTAGAGTCAGAATAGGCAACTAAGGTAGAAGATGTACTAGAAATTGGTAAACCAAAGTGGATTGTGCCTTGAATGTATCTAAGTAAGTGTTTGAGGGATTGAAAATGCTTTAGCAATGGTTAATGCATGGACTAATAGAGTTTGCTAACTTCAAAAGACATGTCAGGTCGAGTAATAGTTAAATACTATAAGGATCCGACCAACTGACGATACAACATAGGATTGTCAAATGGAGACTCTACTGTTGAATCTAAAGCTGTCTTGAGTGGATATGGAGTAACTACAGGTTTGTAATTTTAAAACTCAGCCCGATGAATAAGTTTAGTGGCATATTGGGATTGATGTAATAAGAAATCGGTGGGAGTAGCCACTGTCTGTATGCCCAAAAATTGATTTAGATTGCTAAGGTTGCGGAGCTGAAATTTACCATGAAGATTGGATAGGAAAGTAGCAATGCAAGGCTGGTTATTTCTAGTTAATAACAGGTCATCTACACAAATCAACAAATAGATGTAATCTGATTTCTGATGATAGATTAGCAAAGAGGGATCAGTTGCATTAAGATGAAAACTAAGTGTATGGAGATGTGAAGTGAGCTTGGCAAACCACTGGTGAGGCGACTGCTTAAGACTATAAATAGCCTTCCATAGAAGACAAATAGAATAAGGAAATTGAGAATCTTTGAAGCCCTGAGGCTGTTGCATATACATTAATTCATGTAAATCATCATGTAAGAATGCATTTGAGACATAAAGTTGAGTTATGGACCATTAATTCGCGATGAAGTGCAGTGGTGATAAACAGACGAATCATGGGCATCTTTACCACCTGATTGAATATCTTGGTGTAATCTATACCAAACTCTTGTTTATATCCTTAAGCGACTAATCGTTCTTTGTGACGAGCAATAAACCCATAACTGTTAAATTTGGTTCTATAGATCCATTTGCATCCTAATATGTTTTGACTCACTGGTGGAGGAACCAAAATATGTTCCTTGAGAATGGAGTGCTTGAAATTTTGTGAACATGGAATTTCTCCAGCATTTATGTTTAACAGCCTCATAATAGTACGAAGGATCAGGATATAAGACAATTTAATGGGTTAAAATACAATTTGTCTTGGTTTTAAAGAACCGATCTTAGAGCGAGTCACCATGTGATGCTTCTATGGGGGAGAAACCAATGGTTGAGGTTGATAAAAAGTTTTTGTAGTGGAGGTAATTGGTGGATCAGCTGCTTGGTCTGCTGGTGGGTAGAGCGGAGTTGAAGATTGTGGAGATATAGACAGAGCAGATGTAGTAGGTGCCCAAGGAACGTGTGATTGAGATCTACTTAGCTGACAGGGAATAAGAGTAAGTGGTGGTAGAGTAGGAGTAGACATTGCTGCAGCTATTAATGAGGAAGGATTATCATACGGAAACACATGTTCAATGAGTTGAACATTCCTAGAGACCACAATTTTATAAAGAGTTAAGTGATATCATCGATAACCTTTGTGAGCTGAACTATATCCCAAGAATACACAGGCTACGAATTTTGCAGAAAATTTATGTGGAGCAGTGTGGGAAAGCCACGGGTAATACAGGTAGCCGAAAACTTTTAAGTTGGAATATGATGGAGAACGTTGACATAGAGGTTGATATGGTGAGCAAGAATTTGTGGTAGAAGATGGTATGCGATTTATAAGATGAGTGGAGGTGAGGACAACATCCACCCAAAAGGCAGTAGGAAGATTAGCATGTAGAAGAAGAGTTTGAGCAGTTTTTATGATATGCGTGTGTGTTTGCGCTTAGCTAATCCATTTTGCTCTGGTGTATAGGGGCAGCAGAACTGTTGAATGATACCATTAGAAGTTAAGAATTGCTTGAAAGAGTTATTTGAATGTTCTCCTCTACCATCTGATCGAAAGATTTTGATAGATTTTCCAAACTATTTTTCTATCATTTAGTTAAATAGCACAAACTTGGAAAAGGTTTCAGATTTAGCTTGCATTGGATAGACCCATGAAAAAGGTGTGTATTCATCCATAAATAACACATAAAAATGAAATCCATTGATTGAAAAAATGGGAAAGGTCCCCATACATCTGACACAATAAGTTCAAATGGAGAAGTACATCATTTAGTAGAAGAAGACAAGGGAATTCTATGACTCTTAGCTACTTGAGATGAATGACAGACTGAACTAGATGCAGAAATACATAAAAACGACTCAGATTTAGCTATAATAGATAAAATGTTGAAGTGGGGATTACCAAGGCGTGAATGCCAGAGATTGAATGTCATGGAAGTAGCAACAAAGGAAGCAGTTGGACGAATGAAGGAAGTCAGCACTGAAAATGGATACAAACCTTCACGACAGAGGCCCGAATGAATCAAATGATCAGTCTTCAGGTCCTTTATAAAATAACCATTTGAATGAAATAAGATAGAACATGAGTTATCCTTGGTTAAATGGTGAATAGAGAGAAGATTGTGGGAGACTTTAGGAACATGGAAGAAAAGAGATAAAGTGAGCTTACGTTGAGGTGTTGGTAGCAAGCCAAGATCGGCATTGGAAATTGGAACAGATTGACTGTTACCCATTTGTTTTCGTTGAGATCTTGTGTATTGTTGCGGCGATATTAACCGAGAGGCGTCATTTGTGAGATGGGAGGTAGAGCCCGAATCAAGTATCCAATCATTTGGCTGAGAATTGCTATCTGTGGATTCCACAACCAATGCAAATGAAGATGGAGCATTATAGGAGAGATTGGTACGATGCCAACACTTCGACGCAGAATGTCCAAGTTTGCCACATATTTGGCATTTAATCTGGGTGGAGGGACGACCTCTTCTTCCATGAGATGTAATAAGAGAAGAATGACCTCTGTTATTGCGACCAAACGGAGAACGTCCACCTCTTCCATGAAAGGCAGTAAGTGCAACAGGCGTTTCAGAAATTTGAGCTGACTATAAGTCACGAACAACTTCAGTTAAAAGGTTTGTTTCTTCACTGCATAATAGAGAATAGAAATCATCTAAATGGAGAGGTTGAAGATTAGTTTGTATTGCAGTTTTGAAGGATTGATATGAGGCGGGAAGGCCATTTAAGGTATAGAGGATGATATCTTCTGGATCAAGAACACATCCGACGACAGTTATGGTGTCAACCTTTAGCTTAATGTAGAAAGATACTGCTGCATTATTTAGATGGCCATTGATATATTATGCAGCTCATTCTTTAGCTGAATAATGCGATACATGTTTGCCGATTGAAGCCGTTTGTTTAAGGTATTCTAGATATCGGCACAGGAGTCCAAACTGAGATTGTAGGGAAGCATATTTGCAGAGACTTTGGATAGCAAGGCTGCGACCAGATTTTGATCAATCAATAGCCAAGTTGAAAAGTGTGCATTGATTTCAACTTGACCTGTTGCAGTGGTGACTTGATAAGGAGGCTGACGAACAGAACCATCGAGATAGCATTCAAAACCGTTCGCCCGGAAGACATTTTATACCTGGGAATGCCAGGTTATATGATTCTCTGCATTGAGCGGAACGGTGATGACATTTTTATAGTAGTCATGAGAAACTTAAGTTGGGGTGGGATGGAAGCTCCGCCGGAGGAAGGAAGCACATCAGAACCTTCTGTAGTAGAGTTCATTGACATCCTGTGATAAATGCAGAACACGGATGAGAACGAAAAGGAAAATCTACCGTGGGGCTTAAAGATGCTCTGAAACCATATTGGCTATAAGAATCTCTCGACCTGCAATAGTTAGCGTAACAGAGAAAGGAAGAAGAAAACATAGCAGAAAGGGTTCTAGTATTCATTCCATTGCTAGGATGAAATATATATATATATATATATATATATATATATATATATATATATAAGGCTGTATATTAGAGGTTTGTTATAGATGAACGGTGGAGATTTGATCTATCAAAAAGGTAGACCGTTGATGACAGAGAAAATGGCGACAACTTCTGGTGCTTGGCTACAAGCTACCTGGTAGCCTCACTTTGGTTTGTTAACAATCTCTTCCTATGATTTTTTTATATGACAAAAACAACCTCATATCATTATCAATTTTTTCTTTAGACAGGCACATATATATCACAAGTTAAGAGAATCTTCCTTAGTCTAGTCTAGAAGCTTCTTAGGCCTAAAACCCTTTTATATTGGGCATACTATCAGAATATTTGAGTGTTAAGAGTCTAATGATTGATGAATATAATTTCTTAGAACAGAAGTACCAAAGAAATAATGATAAAAAGCAGAAAGCATGTCAGATGCCAAGATGTTTATCAAATCATTAGGTATAAAATACAAGTACAAAGAATTTTTAAAATATTATGAGCCATCAGCTTTGCATAGCTAATAGAATAGAATAGAAGAATAACTAATCCCATGACAGGATTCTTTGTGTTTGAGAAAGGGTAGACAAACTTAATTGGATGCTGGCCACTCCTATATTCTTATTAGGTGAAAGGAGAAGCCATTACAAAATTGTAATAATTCTTTAATTTGTTGTGTAGGGTTCCACTTGATCACCCCCTTTGGAATGGAAGGTTTGAAAAGGGCTATTGCTTTCTTCTTCAACAATCTTTTTTGATAATGGCCGGCAACTTAATTTGTTCAGCAAAATTAACAACTAAGAAAATATCTATAGTTTTTTTTTATGGAGAGGACAACCGCAAATACTGAGAATACTGATTATTCAGAAGAACAAACGAAATAATGGACAAAGATAAATATATTTTCGAACTTAAATAATAATCAAATGTTGAAATTTGATAGTTAACCTCTACTGGGAAGATTTCCCCAAGAGATTGTTAATTGAGTGACGTTTTGGTTTTAAGTAAAGTGGGCAAAGTACTTCAAATATAGAAATTTTGAGATTATTGGTGTTTTGTTTGAAGTAAGACAAGTACCACAACACTACCAACCGCCACTGTTGCCGACCGCCGCTATCGTCGTTGACCACCACCTCTGCTGCAGCTGTTGACAAGGATCGTCGACCACCATCTCTATCGATGACCACCAACCATGATCACCGCCATTGGCCACCGCCCTTCGCCACCGCCGCCCACTACAGTTGCCACCACCAACTGTCAGCCGACATCCGCCACCGCCACTGCCGACCACCGTTGGCCGGCCACGATTGTCGCTAGCCATCGACTACCGCCGATGCCACTGGCCACCGCCCACCTTTGGTCGGTGCTGACCACCAACGCCACCGCAGACTATCATTGTCAGCCTCCGCCACCCACCACCACCGTTACCATCCAGCTCCACCACCCACCAGCACCATTGCCACATAGCTCCGCCGATCACCACCAACTATCATCCTCTTTGAACTTTATATTGCACTCATTTTACTAAAAAAAATTCACTTACACTCATTGAAACAACTCCAACGTATTTGTTTTACACTATATTTCATTTACAATGCATTTCTTTTTCGACAAATCAAATAACCATGGAATAAAAGATAAATAAATCATGGTCGAGCTCAAAATGGTGATATAAACGTAAAGCTTTCAGCATGAGCCTAAACGAATAATAATATAGCTTTCTGTCCATGTCGGTTATTTATTTAGACAGCATTAAAAATATGGTGAAGAATCTTCAAGTGCTAAGTGGCAACATCTTTCAATCTGATATGAAAGGAATATAAATGGAAAAAAAAAAAAAAATTGCTAACGCAAATGAACCATATTTGGAAATGATATTCATGCATTAAATGCATTAGTGATCATTAAATGCATTACTGATCTTTCTGATTCCACCCCTATGTATATATATGAATTGTTAGAATTGAATTTACATTTTTTTTTGGAAATCATTCAAAGCACGTGATTCAATCCTAGCCATTCAATTTGAATTATATGGCTAATATTCATAGGTGTACACATATAATATCTGGTCCAATTGTAAAAATTTTTGTCCAAATATTTATCTATGAGCAATGGTTAGTAATACATGGTCTAATTATGGAGAAAATGTAATAAAGTCCATTGAATGACCCATAATGATTCTCTTAATATAAATAATTCTTTTTCAACTTTTAAGTGTTTTAATGACATCAAAATTAAACAATCTTATGCTCATTTAATTCACATGATTGAGTTGTTCAAATCGAGTATAAGCATGCCAAATTTAGAGATCATTTGGTCATCCAATTAATATCCTAAAAATTTAATCACACTTTAGAGCCTTTGATTTAAGCTTACTTCAGCTCAAATTTGATTGTTTTTATTGGGTTTGTCTGGTCGAGTCAACTAATCGGACTATAAGTTTGCTAAAATTTAATTACACTTCAGAGGCTTTGATTTAAGCTTTTATGAGTCAATGGAAAAAAATTTTACGGCTTTCTAAAGCAGTTTTGTATTACAATTTTTTTTTCAAAAAAAATTTATATTAAAAAGCTACTTTATAAAGCAGTATGAAAGCTGTCACAAATAAAATCTTAATTTTAAGCCGAACAAAAAAATATCACTATTATTAAATTTTTTTCAAAATTTTTTTTTTCTCTCATAAATTTACTATTTTGCTAAACTTCTTTTTCTTTTCTATTTTTTTTACTGTCACAAACGTGGAAGAAATGCATAAATGACATGAATAAAAATAAATATTAATCTCATCTCTTATTTGAATAAAATTATTATGATAAGTTAATAATTTTTAGTAGGATTGAACCTTTAAGTGTTACTTGGCCTATATATATATATATATATATATATGTTTTGTTCTCTTTTGTGCTCCGATCTTTTTGTTTAAGTTATTATTTTTTTTATTATTATTGTTTTCTTGGATGGTCTCATATAGTTTAGCTTGATTATGTTGTAACCTAGGAATTAATTTCTTCCAAGGGGCTTGTAGTTGTTGTAGGATTGTTCTAATATCTCGAAGGAGCAATGAAATTTGGTAAGTTTTTTATTTTTTTTTAATATTTTGGTTGAGAAAATCCATAAAGGAGCCTACGCGTTAATAACACAATAAAATTAGAAGTCCTTAAGCAACATTTAACTCTCTAAAAATACATCTATTAAAGTAAAACCTACGAGTCAATGGTTCTAACTATCACAAAGAAAAGGAATACAAAAAAAAGCAACAAAACTAAGCAAACAAGAATAAAAAAAAAACAGTCCATCAAAGCATCAGGAAGAACCACAATCCCTAACATGGAGCCAAATGAGTCACCAAAAGCAACCCGCAAGATTAAGATCCAAAAGAAACCTATAAAAAGAAAAGGAAAGAACCAACCCAACAGCCAATAAACCAAATCCCAACAACCAACCAAAAGAACACCAGCAACAACAAAAAACCATAAGACCACTCCCACACATGCCAACAACCAACACCAACAACCCAACAGCAACACATCAACAACCACAAAGTAAACCTATAAACCCCATCCACACAGCCAAACCCAAACCACAATACCTAATGCAATACGAAGAGAGCAAAAAAAGAAGCCAACCACATGGGCTAGCCACCAACCGAAGCAACACCAAATCCAAAAGCAAAACCGACAAAGGAGAGCCAACATCACCAGAGAGAAGCAACAAACAAAACAAATTACTTTATTTTAGACTTCCTCCTACCACATTTGCCACTTCCATGAGAAAATGCTTTTTCCACAATGTGATCCACATTCAAATTATACATCACATGAAAGTCTTCGACAGAGCCACCCAAGTCATAGCCAATATCCCCACAGGGCAAAGAACCAGACCCCACTTGATTCAAACATGTATTCTTCATATTCAACAAAAATTGAGCTTTCAAGGCATCATTTTAAATAATAGAAATTGTAACATCTATAAATGGTTTCTCATTAATAGGTAATGTAGCCGCTTCCAAAGAAGTCATGGGAAAATCATTATTAACCAAATCCTCCTTAGGTTCCAATTCAAAGGGAATAGAGTTAACACCATAATCAACAATAGCAGAATCACCATCAACACCATCACCAACATTAAGCAATGGGAGAAGCAATAAGGTTAACCCCACAATTATTGGTACCCAAACTATCATTAACATCCTCTCTATTAGCACAGGCAATAGACAAATGCAAAACAGAATTTGACGAAAAATTTTCCTTCTCAGCTTGATCCCCAATGTTAAGATCACTAGTACCCTTATCCATATCATAAGTAGTATCAATGCAATTACCCCCATTAACCACCAATGCATTCATCTGAGAGACAGGAGTCAAATTAGGGATAACAACATTATCCACAGTTTCCAAAACACCATTCACAGTCCCATCAGAACTAACATTATTAATAGTAGTAGAGCATGTTTTTGGCATTCGTAATTGGGGATATAAAACACAACATTCCTTTTCATCATGACCCAAAGCTTTACAATGATCACAAAAAGAAGGCAAATCTTGCATCACAACAGATTGAACATAACCAAAGCTATACAGACCGATCCAAACAACATCAGGATAATGTTCAGTTATATCAAGTTCAACTAAAACCCTCACAACCGTTGAGCGGGAACCCACAGAAGTTGCATTGTTAATGCACAGAGGCCGACCAAATAAAGAGCCCAATCGATGTACGTAAAATACAAGGAGAAAATAGATGAGGATGCAAATTTGGGAAGGAGACCCAAATAGGGATAATGAGAAATTCAACTGTTAAATCTAAGTAAGGAGACCACTCAACCAATTTCATGAAAAATTTATGGACAAAATAAGAATGATGCGTAAAAACTCTATAATAATCCAAATCGTTTGAAAGTTTAATTAACACATTCTTTGCATCCAAAAGAGTTACAAAACATTCACCAACAAACTTAAGATTAAAGAAAAACTTCCTAATGGATTCCAAAGAAGGTCGATTGTTTGGAAATTTTCCAACCAAACAAAAATTAGAAGGTGCAGTGAGAGAAATAATTTTCTCCTCGGAAATCCACAATGACAGCATACCCTTAAAGGTTGAAGTTTTAAGAGGTGGGAAAGCCACTAGAGCAGCCCACCAAAGCATCAATAAACATCTCAGAACCATTTTTCTTGCAGAGAAAACCAGGATCCCGCAAACGAGCTCGATTATCGGCCATCCGATAAATTCGGAGGAGGAAAATCAAACAAAGAGAGAAACAATCCATGGGAGGAGAAAATCAGAGCGAAAAGACAAAGAAACTTCGTTGAGATGAGCTCCAGCGAGGAGACGGGCGGCTTGGACGAAGCCCTAGCAGAGTGGTTGGTGGTGTCAGCTTTCGTGAGGATGACCAAAGAGGAAGTCAGGCACGACGCCAGCGTCGTCTAGGGCTAGAGGTTGGGAGTCTAGATCGGGAGCTAACTTGTGGCTAGGGTGAAGCTCTAGCAGAGCGGCCAGAGGAGAAAAGCTCAAAAGAATAATGAAATTTGGTAACATGTAGATAGGAATTGGAAAGATTAGGGTTGGCCAAATCATGAAAACCACAAGTTGGCTAAGAGCAAGTATGAATAATTTGGACAATTAGGGTTTGAAGTGGAAGGGCTTGTGGACTTGAAACAACATGTATACTATTTATGGAAGTTTAAATGATTTATATGGAGTTTGATTTAACTTTTTAAGGATTTTAGATTGGGGAAATGAGAGAAAATCTATATTAGGTCATTCGATTAGTTTTAATTCATCGATTGAGCAAAAATGGGTATTCCTCCATTTTGTTAAGTAAAAGGTTGGTTTCAATCATGGAAAGTTTGAAGATATGTATGAGAAGCCTATGAATGATTTATTCAAAACTTACAGAAGATTAAATTGCAAAATAAATTCTCTCACAAAAAAGATCATCTCAATGTCCAAGTTGTAACGGATGAAGTTGTTTTACCAAATAAATTTCAAATTACATTCAAATGCACATTTTTTATCCAGCATAGCAATTATAACATAATTACAGATATTTCTCTAGGTTTACATTTGAAAATTCAAAATTCATAAGTGGAGGGACTAGCTCCTTTGTTTTTAGGAGGATGGGAGGTCGACTCCTTAATTTGTATAGAGTGGAGTAAGACGGTCATTTGTTCTGATTATGTGCATTTATGAGCTCTTACTGGATGTCCTTTGACCCATGCATGCATTTGTAGTAGGCTCCAAGTCAATATGCTTTCAAATCTCACTCAAATTTGAAGCTAAAGTTAGCCACCTTCAAGAATTATCGGCTTTGTTTCCTCAAATTTGCTTCTTGGGTAATATTACTTTCGGAATTTGAATAATATCCAATTTAAAGTTGCACATCCTTGTAATGCATATTGCAATCATATATACAAGCAACACAACAACATAAACACACAACAAAGAACCATAGCATCATTATAAAAAACTGTCAATTTTTTACATCAAAATCCACTTAAAAAGTAATAAATATATTCAAAATTAACTTTTTTTCATGGTTTTTTTTGTAGATTTCATCATGTTGGTAAAAGCCCTTGCAAAAGCAATTTCATAATATTGTTGAAATATTAAACAAACTTTGCCTAAAGGCTCTTCATTTAAATATATATAATACAAATCTTAAAAAACTAAACACTACTCAGTAAAGGGATTCAATATTTGGTATGGTAAAGCACTAAATGTAGATTTCCCAAGGAAATGAGAATTGTGACTCTTCATTCCAACTAGCTTTTTGGATATTATATCAAAACATTTAGTTAAATTTGATGCATATCCTTAGTGATTATACTTATTCACACATTGCCACTTATTGATCTAATGTGAATAAACTCATTCACACACTGTTATTTATAGATCAAACTCATTTTCACATTGCTATTTAGTGATTAAACTCATTCGCACATTTCTATGTATTGATCTAATGTGATGGAATATTTGACTTTAGGCTCTAAGATTTTCCATTACCAATTTTTTCAACCTCCAAATCTCTTTTTCTTGCTATACTCAACAAATCCATTCTTGAAAAAAATTTATAATGTATTCTACCCATTTTAAACTTAATTAATCATGTATTTCACTCCATATTTCAAAGTAAGTAGCTAGTGAGTACGTAAAATTTAAATCCTACAAAAACTTACATCAGTAGATTTAAGTAGTCTTTAAGCTTAATTTAACGAAAATAATGTCAAATATCAAAAATGACACTTTTAAATCTTTAAAAAAGTTAAATCTCATTCCTTTCCATTTTATTTTAATGCAATTTAGTCGAAGAAGTGTGTGAAATAGGAAAAATCGAACATTACCTTTGCTCTATCATCGTCAAAGGAGGCGAAAAACCGTCTTGGAGAGACTCTTTCAATACTTCACACAACACACAAAGTGGCCGCATTGGCAAAATAGCGACGAGAAAAATTAAACCATTGCTTATGCATAACGTAAATAAATGCATGCTATTTTGATGTGTAGCACCGTGCCAAGCAAATAGCGTCATTTTTAACCATTGAAATGTATGCTCGAAACTGAGTGAAAATTGGATCGAGTCAAAATTTTGACTAATAACGCAATTCATTTGATTCAACTAAAGCTTGATCAAAGGCAAAAGTCGATTCATTCTTTAAATGATTTTTATTTTTAAGTTAAAATATTAACTATAATTTTGTATGAATTCATATCTTTTTTTCTTAAACACGCCAATTGGATTTCTAAAATTACTATCTGCATGCATATGTCCCTATTATAGCAACTCATCTAATGACAGTTTTTTTAATATTCTTCAACAAAATCAATATACACTTCATTTGAAATTCTTTACAATATAGCTACATGCAGGCCCCCATAAAAAGAGAACTGTTAGGCGTTGTGCGATTTAGGTGCATTGTTCTCAGATCAAAGTGTAAATGGCCTAATTAGTTTCATAAGTTGACACCTCATGAAGCAACACATATTAGCTACATAAACGTGTATTCTTCCAACAAATTTAAGTATAAAATTTTAAAATTATCATATCCTCTATGAAAAAATCTTGATTACTTACTCTAAGGGGCTATTTGGTTTGAACAAAATAGGTGTAAAGCATTTCAATTATAGGGGTTTTGAAAATATTGATCTTTGATCTGAAGTAAAACAAATGCAACGACAAGTTTTAAAATATTTGAAATTCACCATCTAGTTCAATATTGGGGTACTGAAAATGATTATATTTGATCAATTTTTTAATACATTATAAATTCTCTGTCATTGCAATCGCAAGGCGCTGCCATCTGCTGCTGCCACCTGCTGACTGTCGCCGTATGTCATAATGGCCACCGGCCACTAGCCACCACCCTCACCGTCGCCACAGCTCGCCGCTATCCCCACCACAAGCCACTACTATTGTTGGGCTTTACACTACATTTCTTTTGTACTAATTAGTTTTTTCTTACACTCTTTTTTCAACCAACCAAACAACCCCCGAAATCTACAAGAATAAACCCAGTTCTACATATTGCAATGCTTCCGGGCCCATTTGCCATTGCCATTCCTAGCTTAAAAACACTAGAGCTGTTGATCAGATGCTTAATGAAAAGATCAGTAGGGCCTAAAACTAAACCTAGCACCATAGATGGCCAACACAGCACAGTCATATTCTTAAATGCCTACTTATGCCAATAAATGTGAAAGCAAAGTCCTTTTGTCTTCTGCAATACTGGAAAAGAAACATGTGTTGTAATATGTTGCCTCTACGGTCTAGCTCTGATTCATTTAGGTAGAAATATTACTTTCCTTTTAGCATTTCTCATTCAACAATAACAAAAATTTTCAGCCGGTGAATTGCCATTAGAAGATTAAAAAGCACAAACAGAAGTCTAAGAAGAGAATTATTCTTAGCTTTTTACCCAAAGTCAACTGCTTTTGATAGTGTGAATAACTTTCCAATAATGTCCAGATTCAATAGAAGCACAGGAAAGAAAAGAAATCTGATTCCATAGCTAGAAGGAGAAGAAGTGCAGCATATTTGTTTAAAAACCATAGAGCTTAGAAGAGTTTACTAGCTTGGCGTCTATATGTAGCATAATTGAAAGATATAATGCAACTCCAATTACTACTATCCTGCTTCAAAGTATCTGAAGCAACTGTTGGAGAAATGATGCAAGACATTGTAAGATATAGGGTTCCTAATGCCACTATTAAGATATAATCAACAAAATCATGTAGAGTAAGGCTTCGTTCTTTCTTATTGTTTTATGAGGCAGTTTTTAAATATAAAAATTTTTTATACTAAAAAGCTGTTTTAGAAAGCAATAATAAAGTTGTCCCAAACGAAGCCTTAAATAAAGTTTACGGTTCACAAATCATCAATTTAAACAAATATTCTTTTCTTTCGATGTAAACCAACAAACATGTAATGCTCTCTCAGAATGAAATTTAATAACATTCTAATAGAAATCATGTATAGAAATTCTAGTTCATAAACATATCATAAATTTGATTGGAAACTCACACTGCTATTGAAACAAAATCAAATTATTTGAAAATTGTCAAAAGCCATTGACACATTCAATCCATTAACTAAAATTTCATAATCAATAGTAAATTGGATCCTAAAAATGTATAAAATATCCAACAACAACAGCATCAAATTTTTATCCCACTATGTGTGGTTGACTACACGAATCATTTTTCTCCATTGTGTTCTGTTATGAGTCAAATTTTCATTTAAATCTAACAAAAAAGATCATTTCTAATATTTTTACCAAGCCTTTTTAAGTTTATCTCTGCCTTTATTAACATAGGTCAAATCTAGGACATCTACTCTCCTAACCGAGTCACCAGAAAGCAAACATTTCATGTGACCAAATTATCTAAAGACAACTCTCTTTAATCTTATCTGCCACTAGAGCCAATCGAATCTTTTCACGTACATACACCCATGAGAAAAGGAGTAGGACATTTGAGTCCTTGAAATGCTAGAGGAAGAAGTTCCATGTCAATTTATCCAATTTGAAAAAAATCAACCATAATGAACTGATCGATAAGTAATTTTCAAATAGATGAGTCCTTTTCTCAGAAATAATTTCTTAATGGCTCACGTAGGAGAAAACTTCTCAGAAATAAGCTCAAGGAAATACTGCGAACATAAGGAATTGAATAGATAAATTGACATACAAAGAAGAGGGCAAAATTGGTCTACGGAATCCATCGTTGAACTGAACCTAATTTACCAAAACAAAGAACCAAACTGAACTAGGAGAAAGGAATCACATTACTTCCACACATCGGAGTTGTAGAAATAATAATGGAAGGGCTCCGGCATCATGAAATACTTAATGCCGCATCTAAATCTAAAAGATACCATTGAATACCAATAAAATTAACATGTATCAAGGTGTTAAAACCATGCAATGAAAAGGAGTCTTAATTACAATTGGAGCTGACCAACAGATATAATCAAACGAAAATTCGGTCCCAAACCTCATTGGAATAAGATATGCATCAAGATTTTCCGATTATATATATATTAAAAGAGAAGCTTAAAATTATATAGTGAAGAGCTGAAGATGCTCAATGCTCAGGTGGATAAGTGGCTTCACTATTAGAGATAATATGCAAAAAGAGTATATATATGGAAAGGTTGGAGTAGCACCAGTGGCATACAAGATTAAAGAGAGTTGTCTTAGATAGTTTGGTCACATAAAAGTCGGTCTTCTGATGACCCAGTTAGGAGAGCAGATGTATTAAGTTTGATCTATGTTGAAAAAGATAAAGGCAGATCTAAAAATATTTTGTTAGAAACTATTAGAAATGACTTTTCTTTATTAGATTTAAATGAGAATTTGACTCTTGCCATGACACGATGGAGAAAAATGATTCATGTAGCCAACCCCGTTTAGTAGGATAAATGCTTGATGTTGTTATTTTACATACATACATATATAGTTTTAATATTAGCTCCAAATAAAATAAAAAAAAAAAAAAAAAAAAACTTAGACAACTCACCCGGGTTTTTGTTCGATCAGTTCAAATTTTTGGCGTCCTTTGACATTCGCAGCAGTAATGTATGTTGCTAAAGTGTAAGAGGTTGAGGATAAATCAATGGCAGGTTTCATTTTAGAGATATATCAATTCCATCAACAAGCAGATCCTGGGTGAAACGAAATATGGGCCAAGTAGAACGTAAACACAACCAAGAAATATCCAATCAAATTATCAGTGGTTTTGCTAGTAAAATATCCGCTGAGTTAGGGTTCCATTTGAAATGGCTGAAACTTTTTATAAAGGTGGTGGCAAAGTTGTTGTGTAATTATAACTTTTTTGAAAGTTGCTGTAGAAAGTAATTTTTGGCATAAAAATTTATTGAAAGCAATGAAAAAAGTGACCAAATAAAGCCTGCAGTGTTGCGATCTGAAAAATAAAACGGTCAGAAAATTATCCCAAATGAGCCTTAATTAGGAGTAACTTTCTCTAACAGTTTTATCTATGCATCGCAAAAAAGCAAAGCAAGAGGGGGCTGCTTCAGCATAAATTGTCCATGTTCTGCTTACTAAAGCTACTGAAAAGAAGATGAATTCAAGTCGTCTTGTAATTACCTTAGATATTAATTAACCATTTACTTGAACGATTCCACCTTCCTTTGCCAAAGTGTACTCATGCATCATTAATTTAAAAGACAGCCATCCGGCCATGACCGGTCATGATGAAGTATTCTCCATTTTTATCAGCCGGGTTTGCAGGTATTCGCCTGATGCTTGATTTAAGCGATAATTGAAATTACAAAGTTGTTTTTCTTAATTAGATCTTGTACACGTTCGGACAACTTTGTTACTGCTTTCTAAATTAACTTTTTAGTACAAAAATTTCTAATTCAAGAAATTTTCGTACTATAAAAGTGTTTTAGGAAGCAGCAAGAAAGTTATTCCAAACGAGGCCTTAGAATAAAGTTTCTAGTTAGGATAAAGGGAAATGCTTTGTGACTAATATTTTTCTCTTGAGCTAAGTAACAATAACATGTAAATCATCCTCATTGTATTTCATACACAAACACATATTATAACCTTTTTTGAGTGGGATAATAGTAGTCAATATATACGCATTTAATTTCTCATAGATCAATGTTGACTCAATTTTTCGACCGAGACGGCGTGATTTCATCAAAATTTTGTCTCGAGAAAATTTTTTCTAAATAAATTTGACCAATCATTTCACTTTCAACTCAATTTTCGGTTCAGTGTAGCTCAAATTAATTAAATTGAATCAATCGACTCAATTTTGTTGATTAGTTTTGCTCGATTTGACGTTAACTCCATCGAATTGGGTTAAATTGCGTGGAACCGACTTAACAAAGTTGAATCAAGTCGAACTCAAAAAATCAATCAAATTAATTTAAATTAACTTGCATTGAATCAAATTAAGTTGGGGTGCATCAAATTACTTGAGTCAAGTCGATCAGGTTCAGTTGAGTCTAATCAACCTAAGATCAAACCAAAACCAAGCTCAAATTAGTTTATTCCGTTCTGTTATTTTCCAAATTGGCTTTCAAAGGCCTGAATTTGACCATTTCGAGCGTTCCCAAACTGAGCATAATTTTATTTTTATTTTTTTGGAACTTATGAGGCAGATTTTATTAATATTTTTTTTTTAGTAATGTTATATTTGTTTTTAGAGAAATATAATATTTTGGGGGATTTTAAATTTTTTTGAGAAATTTTTTGGAAAAATTTTATATTATTTTATTTAAGTTGATTCCTTGAATCACTGATTTTTTTTTTAAGAATTGCTGTAAATTTTTTTTTTTAGTTTTTAGGTTAAATTTTGTAAATTCTGTGGCTATATTTATTGAGTTAAGAGGATTTTTTTAAAATAAATTTTATGTGAAATTTAGAAATCAGTAGGTATGAATAAATATGTTTTTCCTGATTACGAGAAGGTGTAAAAATGAGTTACGTATGAATATGTTTGATGTCTATATGTGCTGGAATCATTTTAATTTTTATTTATTTGAACTTTTTTTTTGGGAATTTGTTAATAAATATTATGTTCATATCATAAATATTTAAACTCCAACAGGTCTCTTTAGCTCCTCTTTCTTTTTGGTTGTTTAGGCGAGGAGTGTTTTAACGAGTTTAGGTTCCAGGATAAATTTTTAGAAGACAGATTAAGCTTTAGATAAGACATTATCCATAGATTTCACCCTCATTTTGCAAGGACTCTATGATATGAGTGAAAGTTCGTGAGGGATGTTTTTTTTTTTTTTTTTTTATACATTATAATAAATTTATAATAAGTTCGTGAGGGATGTTAAGCTCTTGAGAACTAGCCCGAGGCTAACCAAGATGGGGAGTGAAAGTTTGAATGTTTTAAAACGATTTCAGTTTTGCGATGATGTGCAGATGTTCAACAAAACAAACCAAAATCCACAATCAGACGATCATCAACAGAAAAATAAAGTGCGAAAAATAATCGGAAAGAACACACCAGATTTTATAGTGGTTCGGTCAACTTGACCAATGTCCACTCCCCGGAGCCTCCCCTCCAGGTATTACACTAAAACAAAGTGACTCTCCTTCTGATCCCACAACAAGGTGGAGAAGCCTTTACAAAACTCATTTTCATCAACCCGGTGATGCAGAGAACCCGGACTCCTTTTGCTTCCTCCTGAAGCAGACAGAGAACCTTACCTCCTTTCGCTTCCTCCTGAAACAAGCAGAGAACCTTAATCTTCTTGCAAACGATCCTTCCACAGAGACACCAAAAATGACAAGAGAGATGACCGGAGAAGACCCAGATCCTTGCTTGGAGCAACCTTTGTGAATACCTCACAAACTCTCCATCACAAGATCCCCTCTCTCTCTTCCAAACTCTCACTCTCTCTCTCAAGGTTCTCTCAGGCAAGAAAAGTGACAAAAGATCTCAATAGTAGAACGAAAGAGATCTTGGGCTAAAAAATTATCCTAAATTTCAACTAGCCGTCAAATATCATCCAGGATAATCTTTCGATCGTCCTGTACGATTAGTGTAAATCAGACCCTTTTGGGCCTGAACGATCAGGTTCTTCTGGACGATCAGAAGATAAATTTATTCATATCATCCGGGACGATTCTACGATCGTTTGGGACGATTTGTTCAAATCAGGAATATCGTCCAGAAGACTGTTCGAGACGTCCAGGAGAAAAGCCTGGACGATCTAAAGAAAATGGCTTGATCGTCCCGGACGATAAGTATATCGTCTTGTACGATTAGTTCAAAATTGCCCAAAATCGTCCTGCACATTGTTCGGGTCATACAGCCAAACCATGCTAGACAATGTCAAAATGACCTGATCGTTCGGGACGATTTTGATATCGTCCCGTACAATTAGTTCAAAATCGGGAATATCGTTCAGAGGATTGTTCGGGTCGTCTAAGTGAAATACACTGGACGGTCAGGATTTTCAATTGATCATCCAGGACGATCTTTAGATCGTCCAGGATGATATGATCAAATCAATCTAACCTTAATTACTTTCTTTAATCACTAGACTAATTTAGGCATGATTGTAATGGATCTTCTAGGACGATACACGTATCGTCTCCAGGATGATACACATATCGTCCGGGATGATACATGTATCATCCGGGATGATTAGACCAAAATTTTAAAAATTAAAACTTGCCTAACTTGATCTGACGGCTGAGATTTTTATATTTGAACATATCATCCTGTACGATGGGTGTATCTTCTAGAATGATCTGCTTAATCAGACCGACTTAACATGGTTGCCCTAATTAGGGTTTCTATTTTCAATGGATCGTCCAGGATAATATAAATATCGTCCAGGACGATTTTAACAAAAAATGAACAAAAAATCTAACTCACTAAAACTCTCCTTCTGAGTGTGTGTATGCAAGATTACTTAGTTTGGAGATCCATTACATTACACTTGACTCAAGAAAGGTGAAAAAATTATATTGAACCTCAACCACACACAGACTGACTCGATCTTGAGCTGGCTTGAATTGCAACTGATCCTATAAACCTGAAAGAGTAGACACTCAAACAGAAATGAAAATGTTTGTTTTCATCAAAATTATAGTCCTTGGTTCCAAATTCGCAACAATCTCCCCCTTTTTGAGGATGGCAAATATTTGTTAGTAATTTTAAATTTAGTAAATGAGCATTGTGAACATTGATAATTCAAAACACTGAATATTTGCATATTGATAATCCAAAACACTGAACTGAACATTTAAAATGACTTAGAATATTAATCACTCCCCCTTTTGACATCTCAAAAAGGGGAAAATATCACATAGATACAGAAGAAAAGAAAAAGAAAAAATAGTACAAAACTAATACAAGATATCAGCGAAGGCAAACAGACTAGTAGAAAGGGGGATCCTAATCAGATGGAGGAGGTGGTGGTGGCTGAAATAGGCTGTGAAGGATGGCAAACTATTTGCTAAACCAGACCATATCTTGGTCGTGCTGCTGCTGCTGTTGGGCTATATAAGCATTGAATCAGTTGACATCTTCAGCATGCTGCTGCTCTTAGGTAACTATATAGGAGTCAAAGCGTGCCTCCCACTGGTCAAATTTGTGCGTTGGGTGATCAAGAGGTGATTTTATACGGAGAGGAGTAGGTACAACGGGTACAGGAGCAGCTCCTTCCTCTGCTCCCTCAACATCCGTGCTGGGCTCCAGATGAAGTCGTTCACTATGAAGAACATGAAAGGAGTTATTGGAGTAGAAGAAAGGATTGATATCAGATAGAACTGGATATTGCAGATTGAACTTCGTGTCAAGAGCATAGGAAATGATGTGTCTTAAGGCTAGATTTGGGCGTCTTCTATGGCCTGGATCCCTAACGCTAGTGAGATGTTTAATGTATCTAATAATTAGGTCAGTTGTATTGAAGTCATGATGGGTCATGATGTAATAGGTAGTCATTGAAAGTAAGGGGGTAATGTGGATGCGGTCTCCAGCCTTTGGAATGATGGAGGAGCAAAGGACATGCTAGATTGTCCTAGCATCCTTAACTAGGGAAGAACAGGCATTATTGTGGTAAGGGGCATTGGTGTTCCTAAGAAAATGATTGGCGATGCTCCAGTTAAAATCAGGATCAGAGGACACAAGATGGAGTTTATCGTCAGTAATTGAAAGTTGGAGAATATCTTGAAAGTCTTGGGTTGTTAGTTTGACAGGGCGGCCATTAACATAAGAGCAGAGAGTGGAGTAAGAAGAGTCAATGCGAAGATTCACAAAAAAAATACAGAGAAGTTCAGAGCTAAACAAAAAGGCAAGAGTCATAATGAAGGTGAGGGAAGTGTGGGCGAAAAGGTCAAGTACCAGATACATAAGAATATGGGGGTTAATGATTTTAGATTGAGTGATCCCAACATCAAGATATCACAGATGATTTGATCATATCATCTAGGACGATGTATGGATCGTCCAGGATAATGTGACCAAAAAAATAAAAAAGGATAAATGATAGAGAGGAATGATTAGGGATCCCAAAATATAAAAAAAATAAAATCAAACCAAAACAAAGAGAGAAAAAGAAAAAAAAGAAAAAAATAAAAGACAAGAAAAAATCAACACGGTTTTTTTTAAATCGATCAGCTCCAGTAAATCAGAATTTTTCTTTGATTTTCAATTCAAAAGCCAATAAGAAGAAAATCAACGACGCTGAAATCCAGAAAAGTTAGAAAACCGATTTTCATAACTCCTACCTTGGACACCTTACAAGTTCAAATTCCTTTCAAACAAAAGTCCAATTCAGAAGAAATGAAATTAGATTTGAAAAGAGATCATTTCAAGCCTCGTTCCAGAGAAATATCTGATAAAATAGTATTACAAAGTAAGGAATCAGAAATCATGATTTTCAATCTCAAGCCTTTGAAAGTATAAAATGGTGCATAGATTTTTTTTCTAAGATATTGTGGGCTCATTTTGTGCCTCTCTTTTTTTTAAATTTATTTGACGCACTTTACGCATCTTTTAATTTTCGATACACTTTGTGTATCTTTCGAATTTCTAGTGGCATTGCGCATCTTTTCATTTTTGGCCCATTTTTTGCCTCTTTTTATTTCTTTTGCAAGCTTGCTTCCTTTCAAAATCTCTAAATAATCTCAATTGTGAGATTACCTTCCTGACTAGGGTTGCAAACGAATCGAGCCGAGCCGAGTATGTGAGTGTTCATGTTTAAGTTCATTTAATATCAGCTTGTTCAAGTTTGGTTCGTGTTTGTTCGAGCTTTATTATTTGTGTTCATGTTTGGTTCATTTAAATTAATGAGTGTTCATGTTCGGTTTATGTTTAGTTTATTTTCAATTTA
Source organism: Dendrobium chrysotoxum (assembly GCA_019925795.1). Taxonomy (NCBI): domain Eukaryota; kingdom Viridiplantae; phylum Streptophyta; class Magnoliopsida; order Asparagales; family Orchidaceae; genus Dendrobium; species Dendrobium chrysotoxum. The sequence continues at coordinate 9,689,945 of CM034303.1, read as the reverse complement.
TTTAGTGCTTATCGAGCTTTAAACAAATGAGCTATAAATGAGCTCTACTTTTAGATGTTCATTAACTTAACAAATGAGCTTTATCGAGCTTCCTAACAAACGATTACATCGAGCATGTTCGTGAACATATTTAACCAATTTTTTTAAACAATCAAACAAACACGTTCATGAATATATCTATGAACAAACACATTTATAATAAAAATAATTATCTATGTAAAATAAAAATAACATTACTCAATATGAATATATTTTTAAATGAAGCTTACCTATTGCATTTCTCTCCATTTGGTACAACAGTTGAAAGATTATCTTATGCGTTCATAAAAAGACTTTAATGGTTCCGTCAGAACTACAAAAATGCACTATCTAGATAAATACATCATATAAAACATACTATTAAAATAAATACATCATATAAAATAAAACATGTTGATATTTTAGCATTACAAGTAATCTTATCGGCAAATACAAAAAAAATCAGAAAAATGCAGTACACATTTAGTGAATAAAGGCTTGTGTGTTCAAAATATATTCCAACAATTTCAAAGCATAAGACATTGGCATATGACATATCTTGGAACAAAACTCCATATCCCAAAACTAAGCAAATAATATACTAAAACTTTCTCTAAAAAAGCAGTTATATTTGTCAAAACTATAAAAATACAATAGGTCGGTAAACAAAACTACAACAGTAATCTTCAAAAAAGAATACTCTGCTCCTTAGTAAACCAATGAGATCCCATTTGTTTCCTCCCTAGTCTACAAGATATTCAATTATTCATTCACTAAGATTTAATAAGAATATTTAATTAACATATAATGTAATATTTATTTACTTTAAATTTTAATATTTAACAATAATTATATCATTATATTATAATAAACTTATATTATTGTTAATTATAAATTAAATAATTAATATTAGTAAATAAATAATAAGTAATAATATTAATGAGAATTAATCGATTAATATCAATTAATATATAATAATAGTTTATTTATTAAATATATATAATAATAATAATAATAATAATAATAATGAGAATTAATTGATCTTGATTTTAAATATCAAACATTAATCGAGTTCTTTGTTCACGAGCTTCTTATCGAGCTTCATATCGAGTATGTTCATGAGCTTTAAATGATCATGTTCACGAACCTAATCGAGCCAAACGCATTGTTGTTCAAGTTTATTTATTAATACATCGAGTATTTACGAAAGTGTTCAAGCTTGTTCAACTAACTAATTGAACGATCATGAACGAGATCTTGTTGAGTCGAGCCTCGAGTTGCTTGTCGAACGCTCTTTATAGTAAGGAAGAGTAATTCACAGAATAAAAATCATACTCCATATGATAAGTGCAATCATCTGATTAAGAAAAAATATAATAATGATTCAATGCTTTGAAAATACTATTTATATGAGATAGATTACTGTAGGAAGATAAAATTGATCTCTGTTTCAAAAACCAACTTTTTAATTTTGAAAATAATTTTTATCCAAAAGGAACAATACACCATTAAAGGGGTTAGAGGAAGAGAAACAATCATCAATATTTCTTCCCTTTAATTGTTTCAGAGGAGACAATCACTGCTTACATGCTTTCAAACAAAAATAAGGCAAAAACTCTCAGTTAGAAATCCAATTTATCAGCAGTAGTGAGTAGTGATCTGATTCTAAAAAAAATAAACAGAAAATCAATAAAGGAAGAAGGAAAAATGCATAAAGAGAAATAATTAAATCTGAAAAACAACAATGACAAAAGAAAAATCTGCAGAGAATAAAAACCAGAAAGAAAATAGAATAATCAAATCAAATAAAAACAAAGAAAAACTAAAAAATAGAAACTTCAGAAATCAGTGATCATCGAATTCATACATCTATGTAGATCCCATCCAATCTGGACCTTAAAATGCTGAATGAGTCAAAGGCCAGTAGTTTAGTAAAGATGTCAGCCAGTTGATTTTTAGTTGTTATATGGTGTAGCTCAATGTCCCCTTTGGTAATATGGTCCATAATGAAGTGATGCCTTATGTCAATGTGTTTGATTCTTGAATGTTGGATAGGATTCTTAGAGATACAGATGGTACTAGTATTATCATATAGAACTGAAATTATGCCAACAGGTAATCCTAAATCCAAGATCTGTTGGTTCAACCAAAGAACTTGGACCACATAACTTTCTAAGGCAATATACTCAGCTTCAGTAGTAGAAAGTGCAACAGAGTTTTGTTTTCTACTGGATCAAGAGACTAAGGATTGTCCTATGAATTGGCAAGTTCCAAAAGTGCTCTTTTTATTCACCCTACACCCTACAAAATTAGAATTAGAATATCCAATAATCTCAAAAGAAGTGTTGTGTCTAGGATACCAGATTCCTAAATTTATGGTCTCTAAGAGATATCTAAGAATTCTCTTAACTACAGTCAGGTGGGATTCCTTAGGATCAGCTTGAAATATAGCATAAAGACCAACACTAAACATGATATAAGGTCAGCTAGTAGTCAAGTAAAGTAGTGATCCAATTATTCCTCTATATTTCTTTTGATTAACATATTTTTCATTTGAATCCTTATCTAACTAAACAGTGGAGCTCATAAGAGTGTTTATTGGCTTAGCTTTATCCATTTTATATTTCTTCAAAATATCCTTAATGTATTTTGATTGATTAATAAAAGTTCTATCATTCAATTGCCTTATGATAAATCCCGAAAAGGCGGACAATTCTCCCATCATACTCATCTCAAACTCCTTACTCATTATTTTAGAAAAATTATCACATAACTTTTGATTAGAGGATCCAAACAGTATATTATCAACATAGATCTATACAATGAGTAAATATTCTCCTACTTTTCTCAGAAAAAGGGTGGTGTCTACGCTCCCCTTAATAAATTCTCTTTCTAGTAGGAATATGTTAAGCCTCTCATACCAAGCTCTGGTTGTATTTCAATCCATATAAGACCTTTTTTAATTTAAAAATATGATTTGGATATTAGAAACTCTCAAAACCTGGGGGTTGTTCTATAAAGACATCTTCCTTTATTACCACATTGAAAAAGGCACTCTTAATATCTATTTAAAAAAGCTAAAATCCCTTATAACATGTAAAGGCTAGTAGCACCCTAATGGCTTCCAATCTAGCTATAGGGGCAACGGTCTCCACAAAATCCATCCTTTTTATTTGGTTGTATCCTTTAGCCACCAATCTTCCCTTATTCCTAACCACCACACAAGAGTCATTCATTTTATTCTTAAAGACCCATTTGGTTCCCACTATACTTTGATTCTTAGGTCTTTCTACTAACTCCTAAACATCATTCCTTATAAATTGGTTCAATTCCTCTTGTATAGCTAAGATCTAAAATTCATCAGAAAGGGCTTGATTAATATTGGTGGTTTCAGTCATTGAGATAAAGGCATAATTATTTACTTTCTTCCTATGTTCATGCCTAATTTTAACACCTTCAAAAGGGTCTCCTAAGATCAGTTTTTTAGGATGACTTGAAGAATATCTCCAATCTCTAGGCAAAGTATTTTGAGGTTCTACCCTTTACTCCAGATTTGTATTTTTAATTCTTTAGATAATCTCTCCCATCTCTTCTTCTTCCTTAACTCTAGACTCCTTAGGATCAGATTCATCAAACATCATATGAGTAGTCTCCTCCACCACCAATGTCCTCTTGTTAAACACCCTAAAGGATTTCTTCATACTTGAATATCCTAAGAACACTCCTACATCAGATTTTGGGTCAAATTTTCCTAAGGATGATTTCCCATTGTTAAGAATGAACACCTTACAGCCAAAGACATAGAGGTGGGACAGGTTTGGAGTTCTACCCTTAATTCTCATAGGGTGTCTTATTCAGATTGGATCTAACATTCACTCTATTCAACACATAATAGGTTACATTCATCGCTTCTGCCCAAAAGTGTTTTGAAAGTAAATACTCAGCAAGTATGGCTCTAGCGGCTTCCACTAAGGTTCTGTTCTTCTGTTTAGCTATCCCGTTCTACTGAGGGGTCCTAGGAGCTAAAAAGTTATGGCTAATCCCTTGCTCCTCATAGAAGGTTCCAAATTTTACATTTTCAAACTCCCCACCATGATCACTATGGACGGTCAAAATCTCACAACCTAACTTTTTTTGAATCCAAGTGGACAAAGATTTAAATTCATTAAATGACTCAAATTTATGTAACAAAAATCTAATCCAAATGAACCTCAAGAAATTATCGACAATCATAAATCCATAGAATTTTTCCCCTAAGATGGCAGTGCTAATGGGTCCAAAGAGATCCATGTGAAGGACTTCTAAAGGTCTATAGGTATTGGTGTCCTTAATGGAGTGGAAAGAGGATTGTACTTGCTTCCCTAGTTGACAGGAATCACACAGGTGATCCTTAGTGAACTTAAGCTTGGGGATACCTCTAACTAAGTCCTTTTGGGTGACTCTTCTAAGAGTTTTCATACTAGCATGACATAATCTCCTGTGCCACAACTAAGACTTATCAGCAGTAATTTTTAAGCAAAATGAAGCAGCACATTCAATGTTATTTAAATCAAGCATATAAACATTATTGATCCTCTTGTCCTATAAAATAATATTATTATTTAAGCTTATAATACAAGTGTTTTTCAGGAACTTAATGCTGAACCCTTTGTCAGAGAGTTGATTGATGCTGAGCAGGTTATATTTAAGTCTGTCTATAAGCAAAACATTTTCAATCAAAAGGTTCTTGGAGTTTTTGATTATACCTGCACCCACCACTTTCCTGGTGGTATTATCTCCAAGAGTAATCTTGCCTCCAGCCCTGACCTCTAGTGAAATAAATTGATTTGTATCTCCAGTCATATATCTTGAGCATCTGCTGTCCATGTATCACATGCTCTCATGAGATCTTGTGTGAGAGAAACCTTATAAAATCATCAAACATCAGATTTAGGAATCCAAATAAGTTTAGGTTCCTTCTTATGGAAAGAAGAATGCAATGCATGTATGTTATACTTTGAATCATGCAATTTGGGCCTCCACACCCAATGTGTACTATGGTGAATAGTGCAGGTGTGAGAGGTATGTCCTAACATGCCACAAGAGAAATATCTAACGCCAGGAAAAGGGTTAACTAATCTACGTGTGCGATAATGCTTCTTCCTAGGTTTGGATGATATATGCTTTGATAATTTTGAATGAGATTCTTGAAGTGATGGAGGTTTATAAAATTATGCAAATATAGGGGGTTTTTCATTATTCTCAAATACATTAATTTTTACACTTAGCAATTCATTTTTCTTTTTGAGACTTACAATTTTAAATTTTAAATAATGCTCACTACTATCTAAATCAGATGCATGAGTTTTTAATTTCTTAAATGCAGCTTCTAATTTAACATGCAATATTTTTAATGAATCATGCTCAACAATCAAATTAAAATGCTTTTTATTCAACTCATCAAATTCATTAAGTAATGACATATGATTGCTATCAAGTGTAGAATAATCCTTAAGCAATACTTCATACTCTTTTTATAGATTCAAGAGTTCCAATTTTAAACTAGCATGAGTTTTCTTAAGTTTCCTATATGACAAATAAATTTTTTCTGAAAGATCAAGTAATTAATCGTAGGTCAGATCACATACCTCTTCTTATTCATACTGACCAGGATGATCATATGCCATCAGACACAAGTTTATAGTCTCCTTTTCAGCTTCAATCTCAGAGAAATCAGATATAGAATCCGCCTAGAACGCCTTTTAAATTCACTTATTGTCCTTCCTGGACTTGGGTTTCTCCTCACCCTTCTCCTTACTTGGGTGAGCCTTAAGTGTAGGATAATCAGCTTTTATATATCATGGCTTCCTGCATTCAAAACAAATTATATCAAAAGAACCTTTATAATTTTTGCTCGACTTACCTTTGTTTCATTTCTGATAATTCTTGTGTTTCTTTCTTAGAAAGTTTTTGAATTATCTAGTAATTAAGGCACCATCATCACTTTCATACCCAGAAGAATCAGTCTCCGTATTATTGGCCTTTAGCAACACAGTTTTCTCTTTCTTTTTCTCACCTACATCAAGCTGTCTTTGGTTCACCCCTTGCTCGTAAGCAATGAGTGATTCAAGTAAGTTATCAATAGAATAAGCATTCAAATCCTTAGATTCAGTGATCACAGTTATCTTGGCATTATAGGAAGAAGGCAAACATCTCAAAATCTAGTTAACTTTCTTATAATTAGTAAGCTCTCTTCCTAGGGCATATAGGGAGGTGACAATTTGAGTGAACCTAATGTACATTTCAGATATAGACTCACTAGGTTTCATGTGAAAGAGTTCCTAGTCATGAAGCAGTATATTTAAACTAGATTGTTTAACTTCAGATGTACCTTCATAGGTAATGCATAATCTATCCTAAATTTTTTTATCAGTTGTACAAGTAGAGACACACATGTAATCCTCAGATTTTAAAGCACAAAAAAAAGTTCAAGCATTTTGCATTCATTTGTGCTAAATCACGATCATCAAAGGTCCATTCGGTAAAGAAAGTTCAGTTTTAATACCATTAACAAGTCTAAAAGGTGCTTCATAACTATCTTTAATAAGCATCCACATACGATAATCAATAGATTGTAAAAATATGGACATTCGAGTTTTTCAAAAATCAAAAGGTATGTTATCAAATAAGGGTGGACGAGTAATGGAATAACTTTCAATAGTATTTCTATTACCAAAGTCAGCCATGGATCAAATTCAAAAGTTTTTTAAAACTAGATTTTATGAATCCTGCTTTGATACCACTTAAAAGTTTGTGAGGGATGTCAAGCCCTTAAGAACTAGCCTGAGGCTTACCAAAAGAGGGGGTGAATTGGTAATTATAAGAATTCACGAGCAAAAATAATTTTGAAAATTTTTTTGAATGTTTTAAACGATTTCAATTTTATGATGATGTGCAGATGTTTAACAAAATAAATCAATAACCATAATCACATGATCATCAACAGAAAAATAAAGAGTGAAAAATAATCAGAAAGAACGCACCAGATTTTATAGTGGTTCGGTCAACTTGACCTACGTCCACTCCCCAGAGCCTCCCCTCTAGATATTGCACTAAAATAAAGTGACTCTCCTTCTGCTCCCACAGCAAGGTGAAGAAGCCTTTACAAAACTCTTTTTCACCAACCCGGTGAGGTAGAGAACCCGAACTCCTTTTACTTCCTCCTAAAGCAAGCAGAGAATCTTACCTCCTTTTGCTTCCTTCTAAATTAGGCAGAGAACCTTAATATTCTTGCAAATGATCCTTCCACAGAGACACAAAAAAGGACAAGGGATGACGACCAGAGAAAATGACTCAGATCCTTGCTTGGAGCAATCTTTGTGAACACCTCACAAACTCCCCCTCATAAGATCTTCTCTCTCTCTCTCTCCTAAACTCTCCCTCTCTCTCTCTCTCTCTCTCAAGGCTCTCTCAAGCAAGGAAAGTGCCAAAAGATCTCAATAGTAGAATGAAAGAGATCTTAAATAGGAGGGCTAAAAAATTACCCTAAATTTTAACTAGCCATTAAAATATCATTCAGGACGATCCTTCGATCGTCCTGTACGATTAGTATAAATCATACCCTTTTGGGCCTGGATGATCATAAGACAAATTTATTCATATCATCCAGGACGATTCTGTCATCGTCCGAGACGATTAGTTCAAATCAAGAATATCATCCAGAAGACTGTTCGGGAAGTCCAGGAGAAAAGCCTTGATGATCTAAAGAAAATGACTTGATTGTCCCGGACGATAAGTATATTGTCCTGTATGATTAGTTCAAAATTGCCCAAAATTATCTTGCACATTGTTCAGGTCGTACAATCAAACCATGCTAGATAATGTCAAAATGACCTGATCGTCCATGATGATTTTGATATCATCCTGTACGATTAGTTTAAAATCTGAAATATCATCCAGAGGATTGTTCGAGTCGTCTAGGTGAAATATGCTAGACGGTCAAGATTTTTAGTTGATCATCCAGGATGATATGATCAAATCAATCTGACCTTAATTACTTTCCTTAATCATCAGACTTATTTAGGCATGATTGTAATGAATCGTCCAGGATGATACGCGTATTATTCAGGATGATTAGACTAAAATTCTAAAAATTAAAACTTGCTTAACTTGATCTGGCGGCTGAGATTTTTTGATTTGAGCATATCTTTCTGTATGATGAGTGTATCATCCAAGATGATCTGCTTAATCAGACCGACTTAACAAGGCTGCCCTAATTAGAGTTTCTATTTTCAATGGATCATTTAGGATAATATAAATATCGTCCAAGATGATTTGAATAAAAAATAAATAGAAACTCTAACTTACTAAAACTCTTCCCCTGAGTGTGTGTGTGTAAGGTTACTTAGCTTGGAGATCCATTACATTACACTTGACTCAAGAAAGGTGAAAAAAATGTATTGAACCTCAACCACATACAGTCTGACTCGATCTTGAGCTGACTTGAATTGCAACTGATCCTGTGAACCTGAAAGAGTAGACACTCAAATAGAAACATAAATATTTGTTATCATCAAAATCATAGTCCTTGGATCCAGATTCGTAACACTGAGTTCTGGTTTCCTATAGACACAAACCACTATAGTTAAATAACCTTCACAATAACGAGGGAGAACTTTTGATTAAGGCTAGTTGTAAGATAGGTCACGTAGGTTGCAAACCCAGTATATAATAGCAATAATTTTAGGGTTTGAGTTTGAATTTGAATTTTGAAGTTTATCACCATATACTTGAAACAGGTGATGGGGGAAATAAAAAATGAGCCCGATTAAGATCCCAGGGTTCCGTCGTCCCGGGCTACCATGGTCCCTAGTCTACTTAGTCAAAGGAGGTAGTCGACCCAACCTAACAGAAGGCACCTAATTGGTAGTCATGGGTTGCTTCGTCCAAGGATGTCTTATAGATCTATGTGTTGGTGTTTGTCTAAGGGGATACATTTAAATCCACCTTAACTGACAAAAAGGGTTTTGTGTCTATCGAATATACCCTATGATACATTACTCAAGGGTTTGACGCCATTACAGAACATATGATCTTTGGATGTGATCGTAATATAATGATGCCATTTTGCAACAAAATCACTCGATCAAAGGGCACGTGCCACGTCCCTACTAACAAAAGACTTTTTGATGACGAATCTTAATGATACACCTCATATGACATTCACTCTTTTTGAGCTGAGATTAATTTCAAATTTATTACTCCGGATAAATGGTTGTGGAAGGTGAATGAATTTTAGTTTTAAGTTTGGTTGATTAGATTTTAAAGTTTTTATAGGCTTTTATGAATTGACCCCTCTAGTTAAAATTTACTATCAATATGGCCATCATTGGGTACATCAAAGTTACTTTTATTTTCATAAGAATTTGGGAGGCATTTTAATATGTGAGGTCCCACCGGTTAAGATTATCTTTCAACACGGCCATCAATAGGGTGATGTCAAAATCACTTATACTTTAATAAAAATTTGGGAGATATTTTAGATATTTGAGGTCCCCTCCGGTTGAGATAAAAACGGCCATCATCGGGGAGACGTCAAGGTTACCTATATTTTTATAAGAATTTGGAAGACATTTTAGATATTTAAGGTCCCTTTTAGTTGAGATTTTTTATCAACATGACTATCACTGAGGTGATTTTAAAGTAGCTTTAAATTTCTATATTTTGCATTTGGGTTTAAGTATTTTGAAAATAGGATTCCATATAGTTGAGATTTCCTGTCAACATAGTCATTATCGAAGTTATTAAATATCATATCAGATTTATGATTAGACATTTATTTTATTAATACAAGTCAGGTCTACGCCAGTCCTTTCAAGGAGGATGATGTAAACTTGAATATTTAACCAACACAACATTCTCAGATTATTGGATTTAGGAATCAAATATGATGATCATACCACATGTAGGATATATTTTAGTATATAGATCAGGACTATTATAAAAATATCGCCTGCTTGTGTAAGTGTTCCAGATCACGTAGCATGCTTTAGTAGTTCATAGGACTTCATTTGTCATATATCGACAGTGTAGTTGAGTTCATTTCTTCTTCTGCATATTACCAATTTCCTCCATATTTAACTTATAAGAGTATACTTCTACCTACAAATGCATTGCATGGTACATTAGGAGTCCTTCATTAATCGTTTGTAAGTAAATTGATTTATCTGGCATGATGACATGGCACTGCAAATTTACTGCTTCGGTTCACCTAGTGGTCTACATATTTCATTGTAAATTCCCCACCACTGCTTGTAGGTGAATTGAAGCATTGCATAGGTTTTTTTATCCTTGCATGTAGACAAACTACTTATGCATTAAGAGTCTCTTATTTATATATCTTCTTTATTCCCATAACATTACCATTGTTTCCAAGCCATTCTCGCCCTTGACTAAGGAGACCATATCTATTGGATAAGCTTTTCTAATTATTCCTTTAAAGTTAATCCATCAATCATTATATCCAACTTCTTGAAGGTAACTTGGTGAAGTTTTATGCAGTATACATTAAGTTCTTTGTAGTGATCTCTTAGTCTAATAAGTTTGTCTATGCTACATGAAGATAATATAAATCCTTTTTTTACTTGCTCAACACCATCCCACCTTCTATTTGCAGCGTAGATATTTGGCATCATCACATAATTCCTAATATTTATACTTTCAACACCAAATAAGTGATCTGCTACAAGACGCCCAATCTCTACCTCATCATGAATCTTATAAGATCCCAGAAGATGCCCTAATATATTGACATTGGCCTCACACAACATGCCTTTTATGAAATCATATACTTGTTTCAACCATCCCCTTCGAGAGTGAAGATCAACCATGGAAGCATAACGTTCCACATTTGGTTTAATCCAAGATAACTTTTTTTTATGGAATTATAATGTTCACATCCTATTTGGGTTGAATTTCGAAAGAGGTTTTGAAAAATTAATTTTCTTTGGAAATTTTTGAAATTGACATTTGAATTTTAATTTCAAATCGAACATCCATTGTAAATGATATACCACCTCTAGAGATGAGAATAAGGTCTCCTAATGGATTCAGATTTTGAATTACAAATCTTATCCCAAATATTGTTGCCAAATTTAGGAAAGAAATACTTACAATCCCGAAGGGTCAAAGTGAAGTTCGATCAAATATCTAGCTTCAATAATCTTAACGAATTATCATTTATTTTATATTCAAAGTTATATCGATAAATGATATGTCTCCCTAAGGGAAGAAAATATCATTCACTATCAATTGTTCGAACATGATGATAATGATTGTCGTTGATTTTGAATTTCCCAAAGAAGATTAAATGAATTTTAAAAATCATTTTTTTAAAAAAAGGTGGATGTGGGTTCTAGATCTCCTATGAACACAAGCCCTCGTAGCTAATTACATCATATAGAGGTTGAATTTCCTATTAATACTCTCGATTAAAACTATGGTAGAAATTTTGTTTAAAGATTTTATAGGAGTGATATTATGGAGGTGAATTTGGAATTTCAATAGGGATTGAATCGAATTTGAGTCAATGGAGGAGAGGTAGGAGGTACTTTAGGATTATGAAACAATTTAGAAGTGCCCTGATCTAATCTGAGTGTTGGGCTTTAAGTTTTGGATTGAGAAAAATGTTAGTTTTAATTGAGCAATTTATTATAAAGATGGGATTATATTTCAAAAATTTGAGATCTTATGATTCTAAATCAATCCAAGATCCTAAATCTACATTGGGTACTAGATAACAGTGACCTGAACCAAACTAATATAATGCAAAATATGGACTTAACCCGGCTTGGATTGGTGAGCCAACTAACCATATAGTTAATTTAAAATCAATGAATCTGGTCATTTTTATGAAAGAGTGGTAGGGATGTTATTAATTAGCATTTTGAGAAGTTGGGGGCGACATCTAAAGAAAATCCTAATTGGCCCCTTGACTTATGTAGGGTGAAAATGTTTGAATCAAATGCAATTATAATTTTAGACCCTTTTTATTGATTTCTTATGAAATGCATGCTGATTGACTTGATGAAATATATAAAATGATATGTAGTAGTTTTAAAAAGGCTTAAAAATATATTTTTCTTAGAGATTGCACAACATCGCCTTGATAGGGCTGCACCCTAATAGGTCAGATGGCCTACAAGAACCAGAAGGTGTGGAGGTTACTAACAAGGAAGAGAAGGTAAAAATATACTTATGCAGACTCTCGGTGATCCCGGGCTTACTTCTTAGATCGTTAGAGTTTTTATGTTATCATAAAAAATTTTAATTTAATTTTAAGTAGAAAAAATTTTTTTATTCGTACCCTCATGAGTCTTCAATTGTATTTTGGCTAAAATAAAAGATGACATGCAAATCGCCAAAAAAACTAAGAAAAGCATGCAACCCTATATGCAAGCAACAACAACAACATCAAGCCTTTATCCCACTACGCGGGGTCGGCTACATGAATCCTTTTTCTCCATTGTGTCCTCTTAAAAGTCAAATTCTCATTTAAATCTAATAAAGAAAGATCATTTCTAATATTTTCTAGCCAAGTCTTTTTAGGTCTACCTCTACCTTTCTTAATAAAACTCAAATCTAAGACCTCTACTTTCCTAACCGGGTCATCAGGAGGCTGTCGTTTTATGTGACCAAACCATCTAAGGCGACTCTCTCTAATCTTATCTTCCACTGGAGCTACTCCAACCTTTTCACGAATGTGCTCATTTTGTATCATATCTTTAAGGGTAAAGCCACTCATCCACCTAAGCATCCTCATCTCTGCAATACTTAACTTAGAATTATGCTTCTCTTTTAATGGCCAACATTCTGCACCATAAAGCAATGTAGGTCTCACCACCATCTTATAGAATTTTCCCTTAAGTTTGAGGGGTACTTTTCTATCACACAATAAGCCCGATGCATTCCTCTACTTCAACCATCCAACTTGGATTCTGCTGATAATATCCCCATCTATTTCACCATCACTCTGAACAATAGGTCCAAGATATCTAAAATGTGTACTCTTATTAATGACTTGATCACCCAAAGTCACAATCCCCTCACTAGGTCTATTATTACTAAAATTACACTCCATATATTCCGTTTTAGATCTACTCAAGCAAAAACCTTTAGACTCTAAGGTTGACATCCATAATTCTTGTTTACCCTCAACTCCCTCTCTAGTCTTATCAATAAGAAGAATATCATCAGCAAAAAGCATACACCAAGGTACATCCTCTTGCAAATGTCTAGTGAGAACATCCATGACTAAAGCAAAAAGATATGGGATTAAGGCTAATCCTTGATGTAATCCAACCGAAATAGGGAAATACTTGGTCAAACCACCTTGTGTTTGACCATGAGGGAGAGATCCAAACCCTTAGATCTTGATCCAAGGGTTAAGAAAAGCTCTAGGAAGGTTCTAGAGATTGTTTAAATGGCTGGATGGGTTTAAAATTAAAAAGGGATGGATTAAGATAGGTTTTGACCATCTTTGACCACTCCTTAACCCTTTGTTGACTTAATTTGACCAGTCAACAGTCATGGGGTGGTGAGATGACAACCAAGGGGACCTAAGGAGCTGATTAGGTTGATTCAAAGGGGATTTGAGAGTTTGAAATTGGAATTTGAATGTATTAGAAGAGTTTGAGCTAATTTGACCAAGTCTCAATGTGTTGACTTGGTCAAATTGACTTGAATTAAGTTGGCCAAGCATTAGGACACATTAAGGTTATGATTTGAAGTTGGTTTGAGATTTAAAATAGGTTGAATTAATTGAGAGCATTGAAATGGGTCATATGGGCCAACTTTGACCAACCATAGATTCAATTTTACTTGGTCAACTATTGATTAGGTTAAGGGCCCAATCAAAGCCAAACCCTTCAAGAATATGTTCAAGGAGTTTTGAAAAAGTGTGGAATGTATTTAAAGTTTAATTCAAGGTAGGAAAGCTTAAGGGATGAATTGGTCAACCTGGGTTGACTTGGTCAACCAGGCTGACCCAGGGCCAGGGTTTGGGTTCAATGAATTTGATTTGATGTTTGGAGTCTAGTGGAGGTAGTTTGGAGGATTGAAATGGTCATCTGGGTTAAATGACCTATTTGGGCCAAATGGGTTAACTGGGTTGACTTGGTCAACTGAGTTGACCCAAGGTTAGGGATTGGATCCAACTAGTTTAAAATAACAATCTGAGTCTACTGGTGGTAGTCTCAAGATCCGCGGAGGTCATTTGGTCAAAATGATCTGTTTTGACCCTTAAAGGCCTATTTGGTCAACCTAGGTTGACTTGGTCAACCAGGTTGACCCAGGATCTGGGTTTGGGTCCAATAGGTTTGGTTTGATATTTGAAAATTGTTGGAAGTGGTTGCATCTAATTTGGAGCTCATTTGATCAAAAGAGACCATTCAAACCCCTAAGGGGTATTTTAGTCATTTTGATCTCTGGTCAACCGGGTGTTGACCTCGATTTCTGGATTTAGACCCTCGAGCATACCGGTTGTCGTTCGATTGGGTTAGATTTGGGCCCAAATGGGCTCGACGGTGTTTGATCGACTCAATCAAGCCGCGACGAGCTGAGTTCAGGTTGAATCGATGTCAATTAGAATCTGATTTTAAATTGACTCGACTCGAGCCGAACTTGGTTCGACTATGCTCGATCGGTTATGATTGGCGCACATCGATCCCGTCGGGCCCGATTTCACTTTGATTACTATTAATTTTAGACTTAATTTTATTTAATTAAATTAATTTGGAATTAGATCGAGCCTGAGTAGGTCCGGATTGAGTCAAGTTCGGACCCGAGGCTGACTCGATTAACCCGGCTTAGTGTTATTTAAAGTCATTTGACTTTCTATACAATTTGAATTGATTTCCCAAATCAGGTGGTTACATCGACGGTTGCAAACGAACGCAATCCTCATTTCAGCCGAAATCTCGCCGTGCAGTAGATTGCTGCGACTCGGACAGGTATCGAGGGGCGAGCAGAGCTGTTTGCGGCAATCTCTGAAGCCGAAGTAAGATGACGAGGAAGGGCGGGCTTCCTCTTTCGGCATCGACTGGTGCTTATCCCAAACGGAGGCTTAAGTGTGGGGGTAGGTTCCACATTCGGGACACTCATTCGCCTCCCCTTGGCTCCCTCTCGTCTCTCTCGGTTCGCAGGATAAGGGGCGGAGCTCCCCCCTCTCCCTCTGGTCTCTCTCTCGGTTTGCAAGCAAGGGGCGAAACTCCCCCTCTCCCTCTCCGATCTCTCCCTGTTCGCGACAGACCCGACGCCCCCGCTCTCTCTCTGTCTCCTTTAGATCGGACAGCACCCAGACCTCCGCCTCCCTCTCTCACCCACGATTTGGCGAGCTCCAGGACGCCGACCCCTCTTCCTCCCCATCTCCAGTTCGTGAATCTCAGGGGCAAGCCGAATCCCCTTTGACGACTCGACTCCCATCCCGTTCGCAAACCTGCCCCCGTCTTCACCGACTCGAGCTGCAGGTATATTCTCTTCTTCCTTTTCATGTCCTTCTCCTTCTTATTCTTCTCTCCCTACTATTTCCTCTTCCCTACAGAAATCTGAGAATGAACTTTGCTCTTGATTCTTGTTACATAAATTAGAGACTTAGGTGTAAACATTGGATGACTATAGAAATGCCATGTTAATTCTTTATCAGAACATGCACATATGGTGTTTGTAGTAATGCCCTTAAGGGGTCATCTTCTCCTTCCCATTTCTGCTTCTCTTTCCCACTTCCTTTCTCTTTATGTTTCCAATGTGCTTTGCTTTATTTAGAAATCAGTAGCTTCTTTCATGGCATTTGATTACTTCCAAGAGTAAAAAAAAAAAAGAGTTTTTGTTTTTTTTCTTTCTTTCCTTTATGAAGGCATTTTTCGTTATGATTTGCCTAGTTCGTTGTCTCATTTATAATCTTCTCAAGGCATTGTGGTGCCTAGATTTAATATAGTTTAGTGTGCTAAATGTTAAGATGTGTTCATGCTCTTTGCTTTCCCTAAAGTTTAAATTGAATGGTGATAAGAGATTGCAATGTTGGATGGAATGATTGGTCCATTGGCAAATTTTAGAAACATAAGTATTATGGCTTTTTTTTTTGAGATGATAGATTTCTGAGGATGTAGTGAATGCAATATTTCTGGTTAAAAGTTTAATGCAAATAGATGATTGTGGAAATGATAACCTTCATGTCGGTTACGTGTCTCTTGTCACTTTGAGAGTTTTGTTGATATGAAAATTATGAGATTGTGATCATTTTGAAGAGGTTCTCCTAGGGTCTTGTTTTCTCTTTTATCGAAGAGATCATCTTTCTCTCGGGGTTTCGAAACTTAGCACTATGCATGGATTCGCTCATTCTATAAAATATATGTAAGGTTGGGAGCCATTCCTTCATGGATTGCGTTTCTTTTATTCAATGCCTGTGGGCTGATTTTCTCTTTTCTAATAATACCATGATAACCTCAGACTTTTGGCAAACAACGATGGTTTGTATTTGGCATTAAATGAGATTTATGGGTTTGTTAAAAGTGTCGCATATGCTTCATGTTTCAACCTTTGAGAATGTATGGCTTGAGCACAAAATTGTATATGTCATGTTGAAAAGTTTTATGTTTTCATTTGGAAAGATGTGGGAAGCGTCGGAAAGTATTTGTGTGGTTTTCTTCCTCAACAATAGGTGTTTATAAGCCTCTCCCAAGATATTTTGGAGATGTTAGAAAGTATACATGTTATTTTCCCTCTCATTAGTAAGATTTTCAAGTTGGTTATATTTTGAGTGTGATCAAAGGGGATTTGAAGTCTTTTGCAAGATTCTGTCATATGCATCTATGTCTCTTGTGATGAAAGTTTATGTATGGTGTCTCTAGATGTCTCGTGTTGTGTGGAATGACATTGAGTTGCCTTTGGTAGGGGGAGTTTTATGAGTTATTTTATGTTGGAAGAGTTTTACGAGTCATATTTTGTTGGAGAGGTTTTGTGAATCGTTTAGTATCAAATTCTTTGTGAATGTTTTATAACGGAAGGCTTTATGAAACCTTCTTGTTAGAAGGTTTTCATAAGAGTTACCCCACACTAAATAAACGAAGCACTTGATTGCTTTTGTTAGAAAGAGTCTTTTATTTTCTTAGAATGGACGATCTTGTTTTAATGAAGAGGTTTGTCTTCCTTCTTGTTTGTATTCGTTTTCAGAGTCGGATTTTAGAAGAATGCGAAATAAAAAAAAAAGGACTTATCTTTATTTTGAATTTAGATTTGGGGACTCATCCCCCTTAGCTGCTTTAGGCTTTATGTAGGAGTGTATTGTGGGTAGTTGAGTCAAATGTGTCAAGTGCTTTATTTGGTATGTGGGGACAATGAAGGGCATTGAAAACACCCCCTTTCCTATTCATATTGTATTGAATTGGAGAGAAGGTTGTTTTAGCGGCACACTTGGCTTCAAAGAAGTGTGCCTAACAATAACAATGCCTACATTCCTTTCATTTATGGTTTTCATTTATTGCATTTAGTCGTCTCTTGCTTTGCTTTTGGTCCTTCCGTCGTTTCTTTTATGCTTTGAGATTGAATGCTTTCGAAAATGAGGAAAACCCAAATGGCAAATGACCTGCGCGATGTACAAAGTGGCTCAACCGGTATACAAGCCCGATAAGAACAGGGTACGTTAATGTTTTAATAATGCTTTGTCATTTAGATAATTAATATTACTGTGCTCTAATACCACTCTCCTTTATTTGTCCGTGTTTTGCGAGGTGCATCTGGGAGAGCAAAGAGACAATGAACCTAGGAGCTGCCGTGACGAAGGGGCCTACATAAGTAACTCAGTCACCCCCATTCATTCCGGTGGGGGTGCTACGGGTGGAACCACCGGGTCATAGCCCCCGGCGCTGTAAGTTTTCTTAAAACTTAGATAATCCTCAGGAAGCATTTGTGTGTGCGCTCCCCACCCTTAGGGCCTTGTAGTAACTTCAATATTATTAGGATCTTTTTGTTTCTTTTAGATCCATAAACCCATTTTATACACATGCGAATGTCCAAGGGGTTAGAAGTAAATTTCATTTCATCTCCCACAACACTAGCGAAACTTAAGGACAAAAACCTAAGGATGAGTCTTAGACAACATAGACTTAGGATGCATGCTCCTTTTAGGATAGAAATCATAAAATATAGAAAAACATAGTGACATACTACCATAGGATTAGTGTAGTGATATCTAAGACTAATTAATCACTAATAACAACCAACCCATAATCAAACCTCTAATAAATTAGTAAGAGATCAAACCAAATGCATAAAAGATATCCAACTCCTAATCAAATCATTATCAACACATACAATCACTAAGAGGGAAAACTTGAACCATAGGAGTGAACTCAGACTAATTAATCCACTAATCATCCCCCTAACCAAATACTAACTAGATGAAATCCACTAAAAATCAATTTGAACCTAAAAGTTGTAAAATTGGAGAACAAACCCCCTTTAATTAATGATAAATCATCTAATCTACTTTCTCTTTTAATTTTCAACAAACCAAATTAACTCAGCAACATTGGTTACTACTGGGTAACCCAGGCCTACGAGGCTATTAAGTTAGCCCCAAGGAGGGTGAAATAAACCTCACGGCCTCGGTGAGCAACAAAGGTAGTAATCAATTGAACACTAAAATAAAATCCCTAAAATCAATCTTAGCTTGCTAATACTTGCACTTAAACCAAAATTCCCCTTTACCTTCAACAAATCAAATTACAAACAACTTCAACTAAACTATCCTACATAGGACACACCTAAAACCACACAGCCTACACACACCTAGATTTATTTAGTAGGACACGACTCCTAGCTTTAGGTTAGGCCGGTGTTTTCTTCATTTCTATTTCTGTGATGTGGCGATTTGCATGTGACACGTGTGCTGGTTGTTTTAGTTTCTTGTGTTAGATTTCTGTGTTGATTTCTGTGATGGTGGTTTTATTTACTGAATTGTCTTTGTGATGTGATGGGCGATAGATTACCCATAGGTTAGGGACGATTTTTGATACTGATGATATTTTCTGCAGGTGGTCATGCTCATACAGTGCTAAAAGGGGGCTAAAATAAATAAATCATAAATAACTGCTACAGGTGCTATTAGCTGCTTAGCCCCCCAAATAAATAGGAGCATGGCCAAGCATGGCTGGTTTGAGTACTTTTTTTATATATATAACTGCTTGGGATGATTGATTTTAATTGCTTAGGATAACCCTGCAGGAGAGTCTAGATTTTTCTTTCATAATTCAGATGTAATGTATTCATTGTATTGAGTTGTGAAAGTTTATAAAATGGGGCATTTTATGAAAGATTAGGGATCCAAAGGGAAAAGAAAGTCCCCTCACAGGGAATTTCTTTTCATTTGGATATCCTACTGGCGGTGTACTACGAGGAGACTAAGAGAATGCGATCCACAGAAAGACTAGAAGATGAAGATGAAGATTAAAAATGCCTCATTTTAAAACTTGCGTCGTTCTATAGGATTAGAATCCAGGTTGTTGTCGGTGGAGCCTGGCCACCACTACTTTTTCTGTACTCTGGGATGTATATCGTATGGCACTTGCCATGGACTTTGGACACTCTCTTTTGTGATTTCTGTTGTGATGATTTACTTACTTGTTTGCGCAGTAGAAATGGCATGATTTTCATAGGTTTTCTTTCTTGCATGTGTATGTGCCTGATTCGCTAGGCTCTTTAGAGATAAAATTCTGCTACTCATAATTAAAGTTAAAACTTTAAGAATTAAATAACATAGAAAGATAACGATTTAGGGAATAACCGAAATCGTCCGGGGTCGCATGCATATCAATGCATCTTCTTTCCTTGTTTAGACACTTCCCCGCCCGAGGGTAGAGTTCAGATAATCCGACCTATGAGGATGAGGTTCTGAACCTGGGGAAACCTAGTCTTTCTAAAAATTTATTTTTTATAAGCATTTTTAAAATTTCATACATCTCTGATTTGGGTATTTAATCAGCACGCATTGCATTAGTAACCAATTGAAATTAAAATTTAATTGCATTAGTCTTAGGAGCATCATACCATACATAAGTTCGGGGTCACTTAGGAAATCTCTCTAGATGTCGACCTCAAATTCCAAAAACTCAGCCATCCACCCATCCTTCATAAAGACCGGATAGCATGGATTTCATACGATTAGGTGGTTTAGCTGGCTTTCCTTTTCAGGCAGGATATAAGTCCAGGATGCATTAGTCAGGACACGGGCCTTAGTGTTGTATGGAACACTAAGCCCACCTTAGATTTAGGATTCAAGGCTACTACACTGGGTGTCTCGTGGTATGCCTCATCGGTGGGTAAGCTCCTCCTCCTTCTGAGGCTATAAACCTTACCTATCCGCGTCACATGGATGGCGCCGCTTCTATCTTTCTCTCACGCATGTGGTATGAAGTGATTTCTTTTTTTTCAGTTTCCTTCAGTTTGACTGGCCGACTGCTTATGTGATCCGTGTATGTTGAAGTAACTGAGTTGGGCCTATCTTTCCCCCTTGATTAGGAAGATCTTAGAAGTTTGCCTACGTGCCAAATCCATTTGAGAGAATAATGTAGTATCCTTAATCGAGAGTTTTCTTAGGCTAAGGTCTAAGATGTAATTAACCACGGGGGCTTGCGCCCGTGGGAGACCGATCCCCACATCAAATAAACCCCATCCGAGCTGATGTATCGAGTGGGGGAAATCTCATGACTTTTGGGTTATGCATATTATTATCCATCGAGGTATGTGGGCGAAAGCCTCTATCCCCCATGGTTAATCATATGTGTAATCCCATCTGCCCTCCCATTGGTCTATTTGTGTAGAATGCGAAGGTCTACGATCATTTTGTCCTACGGGATAGTGTGGTCGTACCCTTCACATTCTGTTCCCCACACGTAGAACCCTTTCGGAGACCCACAGATTTCTGGCGACCACGGTGGGACAAGTCTCTCTCTCCATCTTTGGATTATATATTATTCTCTCTTGCGTGTACTCTAGATTTGGTACTCCTTAGTTAGGTTCCTTCCTTTCTGGCCTGTTTGGCTGTTCCACGCTTTCTTCCTCTCTTTCTTTCCTGTCGAATTGTCTGATGCTAATTGTTTCAGTTTGTGTTAGCAGACAGTACGATGGCGATTCCCGGTCCCTCTGTTACCTTTTGTTTCGGCTCTGACTCGCGGGTGACACTTCCTGAGTCCCTGCTCTCGAGCCTACCTGTAGGAGGGATCACCTTTGGATCCTTCACTAACTCG
Source organism: Dendrobium chrysotoxum (assembly GCA_019925795.1). Taxonomy (NCBI): domain Eukaryota; kingdom Viridiplantae; phylum Streptophyta; class Magnoliopsida; order Asparagales; family Orchidaceae; genus Dendrobium; species Dendrobium chrysotoxum. The sequence continues at coordinate 9,668,649 of CM034303.1, read as the reverse complement.
GCGTACGTCACTCTTGGCGGGCCGACCCCTTCTGAGGCTGCAGCCTTCTCTCCCCCGCAGAGGAGAGGGCATGCAGCCATGCGTCCTTTTGGACGTCATGTTGCCCGGCAGCCAGCCCGGGCACCTGTTCGTCCCGCTGTTGTTCGTGCGCAGCCAGTGCGCCCCGTGGCTAGGCAGCCAGCGCCTAGGCCACTTCCTGTTCAGCCCGTTCGTCCAGTTGTTAGGCGGCCAGCGCCTACAGCACCTCTTGTTCAGACAGCTCCGGCCCCTCAGCGCCGGCAGCCAGTACTTCCCCTACCTGCTGCCCCGGTAGAGGCTACTCGTGCTCGGGCCTCCCCTCCTCCTTCCTCCTCGAGGAAGAGGGGTGCTCAGGCCGAGCTCCCTCCACCTCCTACCCGTCGGGTTTCAGTTTTTGCTAGGCTTTCTTACCCTGAGACTGCCCAGCAGACCCCGACGACTCTTCCTGCAGTTCCTGTCCCTCCAGTTGTCCAGTTAGTTGGTTCCGACATAGCGTCGTCCTCCGCTTCTGGCCTTGGGAGAAGGGCCAGAAGAAATAGGAACAGGAGGTTGCGTTTAGCAGCACAGGATGCAGCAGCCCAGCAGATGGCAGTTTCTGTGGCTCAGCAGGAGCCAGCCCAGCAGCGAGTGGTCCCCTTACAGCGGGAGCCACGTCGACCCGTAGTTCCCCCAGTCCATGATGTAGTAGTTGCACCTGAGATCGACGCAGTCCAGGGAGGATGCTTCTCTCCATTAGTACATAGTGGTGATGAGGACGACATCGTCCGCATAGCGGCGGCCCCTCCTGTTACTACTACCCTCCCACGTGCTAGAGTCCCCAAGGACAGTGTTGCGAGAGCCCTCACTCGGAGGATCCGAAGCATTGTACGTTCGACACGCGGTAGGGGTCGTATTAGTGAGGAGAGGTTACTCCACCAGATCTCTCAGGTGCATGCGCAGTTACAGAGGCAGTCAGTCAGACAGAGTTACCAGTGGCGGAGAGGACAACCGCCACATCAGCAGTAGATTAGAGCAGTCACCACAGTTAGACCCCAGACTGACACCCCTATAGTCGGATGACGCCCACGTCGGCATTAACGCCGCCCGGGGCGAGATGTTGCTCAGCCCCAGCTTGGTTTAGTAGTTGTTGTTCCACCCGTGCAGTTGGATGTCCCTACTGGGTCCCGTAGCAGTAGATGGGTTTGGAGGCATCGGCAGGTGGACCCACCTGTCGAGACAGAGCAGACGGTTGGGACCATTCAGCGTGTTGATACATTTCCTTCAGGATCAGCAGCAGTTCCAGTGGCTTGTGAGGAGGTGGCAGATGTTCAGGAGGATGTTTCTTTGAGTAGTACCCCAGCTCGAGCAGAGCCAGTTTCTATTCTTAGCCCCCATAGGATCACTTCTCCTATGGATCCATACATCGATGCCCTTTGTCAGGCCTTCTCCGGTGAGGACTTGCTCGGAGAAGAGTCAGAAGAGGACATCCCCGTCCACAGAGTTTGTGTTGTCACGAGACGGGGTGTTTCAGAGGAGCATATCGAGCAGTATGATGGAGTAGAGGAGCAGGGGGAGGTAGATGTACCTTCCACCTCAGCACTAGGTGGACCTCCCCGGTCAGTAGATACGGATGCCACAGTTTTGCAGCTACAGACCCAGATGGCGGAGATGGCTAGAGTTATGGCGGCGATGACCGCCCAGTTGACAGCGTTGGGGGCTACACCCCAAGTCATGGATGTAGGTACTCCTACTACATCCAGGGACGAGCCAGCAGTACCACAGGCGGTAGTACCAGAGCCTGTGAGAGTGGACAGAGTTCAGAGGACAGCCCCAGTACCACCACCAGCAGTACAGTTCAGTGTGCCAGTTCAGAGTCAGTCAGTTCAGTTGTCACCAGGACAGATCCAGGACATGATTGCACAGAAAGTTGAGCAATCTATCTCTTCTAAGAAGTCTGGGGATTTAGTCAGTAGAGGTCGTCCGTACCCTATAGAGTATGAGCGGGAGCCATACCCCGCAGGTTTTGTCCCTCCTCGTTTTCGGGTGTTTGATGGGTTAGGGAACCCAAGACAGCATGTGGCTCAGTACCGGGCTATATGTTGCAACATTGGAGGGAACGATGCATTGATGCTGAGGTTGTTTGTTAGTAGTTTGGTGGGAGTGGCATTTGAGTGGTATGCCGATCTCCCCAACGATTCAGTGCATACATTTGCTGAGTTGGAACAGTTGTTCATTCAGAGGTTCATGAGTACTGAGCACAGAGTGACAGTTGGTGAGCTGGTAGTGGCCAGACAGCGTCCCCACGAGACTCTACCTAACTACATTGTTAGGTGGAGGAACCTTAGTCTCCAGTGTGAGCCTCAGTTGCAGGAGCAGCATGCAGTTGAGATTCTATTGAAGAACATAGATGGTCCTATCGCTCCATACCTGAAGGGTTTTAGCATTCGAACCTTTCAGAAGTTGTTAACCAAGGTCACTAGTTTGCAGGACAGCATACCCGCTGCAGTCCCTCCTAAGGTTGAGAGTCAACCCCCGCGTAGACCTCAGCGTCAGGAGTTTTCAGGGGCACCACCTTCTAGGAAGGTGGAAGTGCATAGTGCCTACGAGTCTCAGGATAGGGGCAAGAGGCCCATGGTCAGTTCAGTGCCGCATCGTCCACCAGCACCCCCTCCACGACCACAGTTTCAGCCTAGACCACAGATGCCACCACCGGCACAGCCTCCTGTACAGTTTCAGTCACGACCCCAGACTCAGCAGTTTATACCTCCCCACAGGACTCCTGAGAAGCAGCAATACCTACAGGAGAAGCTTAGCAAAGAATATCCCTTTAAAAGGGAGAGTGTTAAGAAAATATTTAAATTCCTGGTTATGAAGAATATTCTGATATTTCCAACTAATAGGAAGGTGGAAGAAGAGGGTCAGACAGATCATCCGCTGTATTGTCCTTTCCATAGGCATATCGATCATGTGATTGAGGATTACTATGTGTTCAAAGATAGAGTGGAGAGCCTTATGGCTAATGGAGAGATCCATCTACAGGACAGTGATCTAGTTCAGCCCCGAGGCAAGGTTGCTCAGATAGTTCAGATGGTTACAGACACTAGGCAGTGCGGCAGTTAGTGTGATGGTCAGAGCAGTGGTAGTAGAGTACCCCTTAGTTCTGGGGAGGAGTGGCAGCTTGCACTCTCTCGCAAGACAAGGGATATGATCAGACGAGCAGTTCAGAGTTCAGAGGCAGTTGAGAAGAGGCCTCCACAGGCCAAGTCGACAGTTGCCAGCCCAGTTACTCCGCCAGTTTCTTTCTCTTCTCCTTCTGTTGTAGTGCCTACTAAGCACATTTCTCCTACTTCTTGTACTAGAAAGATGTATGAAAGAGAAAAATTTGTTGTAACCTCAGAGGGGAAGACGGGGTCTCTTCCAGCACTTACGCTGAAGGATTTCGTTCTCCCCTCTATTGATGATGAATTAATGGAAGAGGATGATTCTGGCTACTTCTGGTCTTTTCCTTCTAGTTCTACTTTTTCTGGCACTCGTTCTTTTCATGCTTTAGTTATTTCTGGTGATGACAATGATCCTTCATATGGAGAAGAATTTGAGTGCGAAGAACCTGTGTTCACCATTCCTGAAGGAGGTTATTACATGGATTCTGGAGATGAGTCCGAGAACACACTCCAATCTCTTTTTGTAGAGCCAACATAAGTCATGACCTCTGAACCAAATGAGTCTCCGGTTGAGCTTGACTCAGTGCAGGAGATCCAGTTGCGTTCAGGGAAAGTCCTTCCACCAAAAATGGCTAAAAATAATAAAGAAAAAGATAGAAACATCATTACCCAACAGGATGATCCTATCCCTCCTCCTCAAGCACCGGCGAAAGAGAAGGGAAAAGGCCCTCAGTTGGATGTTGATTACAATGTGTTGGCACATTTGAGAAAAATTCCATCTCTTCTTAGTGTTTACGATGCACTTATGATGTCTCCTGACTTGAGAGAAACTTTGGTGAAAGCTTTACTTGAGCCAGAATCTTATCAAGCCTTCTTTGCCACTGAGTCTGTTAAGGATGCATGCTATTTGAGAGAGATGCCATGCATTACCTTTTCAGATCAGGATCTGCTCTTAGGGACTTCTGAGCACAACCGTCCCTTGTATGTCACCGCTGAAGTAAATGGTTATGAGTTGAACAGGGTCCTCATTAACCAAGGTGCTTCAGTCAATATCCTTAACTATGAGACTCTAAAGAGCCTTTCCCTTGGTCATTTGAAACTAACCTCAGACAAGATTATGTTGAAAGGTTTCAATGATCAAGGACAACGTGCTCTAGGGGCCATTACCCTGCCTCTAAAGTTTGGAGATCTTCTAACTGAGGCTAAGTTTCATGTTATCGAAGCGGATACCTCATACAAGGCTCTCTTAGGAAGGCCTTGGATTCATGAACATGGGATGGTGCCCTCTACGTTACACCAGTGCATGAAGTATATGAGGAATGATGTAGAGTTCTCCATTCCTGGAGATACTCAACCTTTTTCCGTGCATGAAGTCTCAATTTACGATGACGCTGAGCATTACATGCCTCGAAAGGCTCACAGACCTCCCATTGCCCAGTCACCAGTGATACCTGCCAGTGTTGTACAGGGTCCCAGGCAGTCACTTGCACAGGGTCCTATACGGCCATTAGTACAGGGTCCTTCACAGGTTTGTATTGAGGCAAATCCTTCCACTGCAGATCCTGCTGGATCTTCCTTTCAGTTTGCAGTCGGGTACGATGTTCCCCCTAGTAGAGGTAGGGGATGGCGGGGTAGAGGTCGAGGTAGAGAGTCAGTTCGCCCTCCGAGGAACTTTGACACTCGAGTTCCCCCTCCCTCACACCTTTACACTTCCACTTTGACTGTTGAGTCTGATTCTGATGATGAGATGATCGAAGCTCCTCGTCATTCAGCTCCCTCGCCTGCCTTTAGTGTTGCTGATTATAGCGCATATCCTACGTTCCGTAGGTATTTGATACCTAAAGGCGGTTTAGTCATTGATAGTAGCTCAGACGACGATGTAGATGTTGGACGTCAGACTACTAGCCGACAATCCCTTTCTCGGCAGATGTATGGAATGAGAGTCGAGGAATCTCCCCTTCAACCCTCCCTGACACCTTCCACTAGTGCTCATGGCGCACTACTCTCTGACGGTCGCTCTGTACAAGAATTGCACACCCTCTATGTGCCGCCACAGCCCGGTTGGCATGCGTCACTGTTCCACAGTGTAGGTACCCCACAGAACACTGATATACAGGGTCCTGTGGAGTCCACTGCGAGCGGTGAAGTCTTGCTGGTCCCCCGATACTTTTCCCCTTTCGTGGATAGTTATGCCGAACGGGGTCTTGTCCCTTCAACCTGGTCTGAGGGGCAAGCTCTACAGCAAACCCGTATTTGGCGAACTGATCTCCCTCAAACTCAGCAGGGTCTAGGCTATTTTGAGAAGGATCAGTTCCCCTCTACCAACGTCCGTGTCATCTCCCACTCTTATCCGGTTGTTTCCATCTCTGATGATGAAGACCCGGATGAGGCAGAGGACAGGATCCTTGATGCTCTATGAGAGTTTGAAGATGGCGTTACTTCTGTCATGGACGAACTAAAGGAGATCAATTTGGGTACTGAATCGGACCCTCGACCCATCTTTCATAGTGCTTTATTATTCGATTCAAAGGCCCAAGAGTATATCGAACTCATATCTGAGTTTAGAGATTGCTTTGCCTGGAACTATACTGAGATGCCTGGTCTAGATCCAGAAGTAGCAGTCCATAAGTTGGCCATTAAGTCTGATGCAGTCCCTATTAAACAGTCACCTCGTAGGATGAGGTTAGAGATTGAGCAACAGGTGATCGCTGAGACTAAGAAGCTTATAGAAGCTGATTTTATTCGGGAAGAGAAGTATCCCACTTGGCTTGCCAATGTTGTTCCAGTCCGGAAGAAGAGTGGTCAGATCCGTGTCTGTATAGACTTTCGTGATTTGAATAAGGCATGTCCTAAGGATGATTTTCGTCTCCCCATTCCCGAGTTGATGGTTGACATTGCTTCATCTCATAGCATTTTCTCCTTCATGGATGGTTCATTTGATTACAATCAGATAAAGATGGCCCCTGAAGATGAGAGATTCACTGTTTTTTGCACCCCCATCGGTGTGTTCTGCTACAAGGTGATGCCCTTTGGCCTCAAGAACGCCGGGGCCACCTATCAGCGTGCTATGACTGTCATTTTTGATGAGCTGATTCATGAGCAAGTAGAATGTTATGTGGATGATCTAGTAGTCAAAAGCAAGGTCCGTAGTGATCACCTTCGAGATCTACGAATCGTTTTTTGAGTGCCTGCGCAAGCATAGTTTGAAGATGAATGCCCTAAAATGCGCATTTGTTGTTACCGCGGGGAAGTTTCTTGGTTTCATTGTTCGCTATCGTGGCATTGAGATTGATCCCTCCATGATCAAGGCCATAGTAGATTTGAAACCCCCCAAGAGTCTTACCCAGTTGAGGTCCTTTCAGGGTAAGCTTGCTTTCTTACGGAGATTTATCTCCAATCTTGCTGGTAGATGTCATCCGTTTGCTGCTCTAGCAAAGAAGGATGCCCGCTTTCATTGGGATAGGAAGTGTCAGGAGGCCTTTGAGAGCATAAAGCGCTACTTGACAAGTCCCCCTGTGTTAGCTGCACCCATCCCTGGTAGACCGTTGATTCTTTACACTACGGCCTTGGATGAGTCACTTGGCGCACTCTTAGCTCAAGAAAATGAAGAAGGTAAAGAAAACGCCTTATACTACCTTAGCAGGCGTTTGATTCCTGCAGAGCTAAAATATCCGGCGATGGAAAAGCAATGTTTGGCTTTGATTTTTGCTGTGCAGAAGCTTAGACATTACATACTCTCACACAAGATTAGTCTAATTTCTAGAGTCAACCCTTTGCAGTATTTGATGACCCGTTCGACTTTGTCAGGTCGTCTCGCACGTTGGTCTATGATCTTACTGCAGTTTGACATTACCTTTGTCCCTCAGCGGGCCGTCAAAGGACAGGCTCTAGCTGACTTTCTGGCTGCCCACCCGATTCCTGCAGATTCTCCACTTAATGATGATTTACCTGATGAACTAGTCATGAGTGTGGAAGAACAGGAGTCCCCTACTTGGGAGTTCTATTTTGATGGAGCATCTTCTATCAAATCACTACGTCCTTACGAGACTCCCATGGTTAAGGTAGGTTTGGGGTTAGTCTTTGTGTCTCCTGAAGGTCACACCCTTCGTTTCTCTTACAGCCTTTCAGAACCTCGTACTAACAATGAAGCTGAGTACGAAGCTTTGATTTTTGGACTGGAGTTGGCCATTCAGATGAATATTGTGCGGGTAAAGATCTTTGGTGATTCCCAACTAATTATTAATCAAGTGGCTGGAATCTTCAAAGTTCTCAAACTCGAGCTCTTGCCTTATCACAATAGGGCAATGGAACTTCTATGCTTAATCCCTGAGGTAACGTTAGTTAGAGTCCCTCGATCTGAGAATGGTAGAGCGGATGCACTAGCTAAACTTGCTAAGGAGTTGGCTGACCCAACTGGAAATCCGGTGTCTATCGTTGTCCAGTATCGTCAGGCCTTATGCCCTGCAGACTTATCCCCTTCTCCTGATCAGACCCTTACAGTGTTTGCTGTTGCGGAAGAGTTAGATTGGAGAATCCCTTTTGTGGAATATTTGAAGCATGGTAGGCTCCCAGATGATCGTTCTCTTGCCACCCAAATTAGAAAGAGAGCTTTATCATTCTCCTACGTGAATGAAATGTTGTATCGACGCTCGTTTGACCAAATGTGGTTACTTTGCCTCAACAATGAGGAAGCTCGTAAGGTCATGGGCGAGATACACGAGGGACTTTGTGGTGCCCATCAGTCCGGACCTAAGATGAAGGTCAGAATTAAATGCCTCGGTTATTACTGGCCAACTATGATTCGTGATTATATGGAGCACGCTAAGAGGTGCCATCAGTGCCAGATCCATAGCACTGTTATTCACCAACCCCCTAATCCGTTGCACCCCACTGTGTCTTCTTGGCCTTTTGAGAGCTGGGGTACGGATGTAGTGGGTCCTATTGACCCTCCTTCCTCTAGAGGTCATAGGTTTATTCTAGCTGCTACTGATTACTTCTCTAAGTGGGCAGAAGCCATCCCACTCAAGGAAGTTAAATCAGAAGATGTGATGCGCTTCTTCCACGATCACGTTGTCTACCGTTTTGGCGTCCCGCGCCGTATAATCTCGGATAACGGCCCGTCATTTAGAAGCATCAAAATTGCTAGGTTCGCCCGCCGTCATAACATCAACTGGCGTTATTCTTCGATTTATTATCGTAGGGCCAATGGTTTAGCTGAAGCATTCAATAAAACTTTGGTCCAGTTGATAAGAAAAATACTTGCGGCAAATAAAATAGAGTTGCACGACAAATTGCCTGAAGCTTTGTGGGCTTATAGGACTACATACCGTACTCCTACGCAGTCCACCCCATATGCTCTAGCTTTTGGGGTTGAAGCTGTCCTCCCACTTGAGGTTGAGCTCCCTTCACTGCGTGTATCAGTCAGCCATAATCTCTCTCATGAAGATAATGCCCGACTACAGTTGGAAGAACTTGACGGTTTAGAAGAGCTCCGTCTACAAGCTCATCAAAACCTTAAGTTATATCAAGCCCGCATGGCCCAAGCGCATGATAGCCTCGTCCGACCTCGTGCTTTCCGGGTCGGTGACTTAGTTCTTGTCTTGCGTAGGCCTATCATCTCGCATCGTCGTCGAGGTGGTAAGTTTGAGCCTATTTGGGAAGGGCCCTTCGTCGTAGAACAGGTATATGAAGGTGGCTCGTACCTGTTAGTTGATGCGAATGGTGTTCACCCCATGCCTGTCATCAACGGTCAGTACATGAGAAAGTATTACACTTAAGTTTGCACATCACAAGGGGGCACCCCTCCGCCACCTGTAAATATCCCTCTGTATAGATATAGCTCGAAAGGATTTCCTCTACTTTTCGGCAGTCCGTGGCCACGACGATTTGTCCTCTACCACGTGATGTTCGTCATGCAAAGTATGAAGTTACCCTTAAAGGTTGTACATAAATACGCCGTAGGGATATGTGTGGTCACGTTCATGCCCGCCAACCACCTTGGTGTTATTGCATGAAATCTCTTTTTAGTGTCGCCGAGGGTTAATCCCTCCCCAGTTTCACTTGTTACCTCCAAGTGTGGTCTGGGGTATCAAAACTACCAATTCAAATTCCCTATGTGATATGATAATGGGTCCATACCCCACCTATGTCAGTTGGGTGGTGAGGTTGACATGTCATCATAATGTGAATTCCATTCCTCTACAATTCTTACTGTGATAGCTGGGCTCCCCAGATCGTTCACATAAGTTGAATGTGGCCTGGGTTATCAAAGCCAATACGCTACTCCTTTAAGACCCTGTGTATAATATCTCTCTCCCCAGTTATATTCATGTGGTGAATATGGCCTGGGTTATCAAAGCCAACCACATCTCTCTCTCTTTGTGTTCCAATTATTAGAGGATATTTCATACTAGGGATAACTCATGGATATGATAAACATTCCCTCTACCATGTGGTATTTTCGACAGTATGAAGTATACTTAATCTATAATTGTGAACATAGTATGAAAATATGTAGAATATGATGTTAAAAGAGAGGGAAGCTCTTAGTCGAGCAGAATCGGTTGCCCTTGTCACAGGTGGAACCCGGTTCTACGCTCCAAGAGCCCAAGTTCCTCCAGACTTCTCTCTTTGTTTCCCTTCTTCGAAGCATCTCTATTATTGCTTAGGAGATGGCATTGTGTTCATTTCTGGTACTCTGCCCTTATCGCACAGATGTGTTTTCCCTACCTATGATGTGGTACATCTTGCTCCAGATGTTGACATCCTTCCTTGGTGGATTCAGATATTATGGCAGAAAGTCAATCCTTTACCTCCTACTGCGACATGATTTCCCCATTAAGATATAGTCCTTAGTTGTGAGGGCGATCTTCTTGGGATATATAAATGTTGCTTGCATCCCGCACAGGGTCCCATCAGCCAGTATGGGCGTTACCACTGTGATTCTTTAGTAACTATTGATCCTCGACATAATTGTTGTTCTTAGTGGCGAGTGTGTCCCCTCGCCATTCCAATTGCCCTTTCCTTAATATGAGATCACTTCCTACTTTACTATTTGTATGTTCGTCTCCGTTCAGGGAGATGTACATTGTTTGATTACTTTATTACGGATGATTCTACTTTTACCTAAGAGATTATACTTACATTTTTGGATTACTCATGGCCACGACGATTTGTCCTCTACCATGTGGTAGCTAAAATGCAAGCTCGGGATTTCTTAGATAATGAATCATTTGGGATTCTTCCCCTTACTTCTCTTCCCCCCTCACGTCACTATGCATGTGTGCATTAGGTGAATGGTGAGGTGGTGGTGACTCCTTGTTTTGCCGTGTTCAAACTTGGTAAGGAAAACATGGAGTTGTCCCATTCACTATTTTCGAATTTGGTCAGGTGAATGTTGGACTCTTTTTTTTCTCTTTTGTCCTGCCGTTTTCAAATTTGGTCAGGAGGACATTAGATTCTTGGGATGCTCTTTACATGCTGTCTTCGAATTTGGTCAAGTGTGTATTGAGTAGGTTCTTTGTTCACCGTTTTCAAATTTGGTTAGGTGGATATTAAACTTTTCTCATTCGTCGTTTTCGAATTTGGTCAGACGGATGTTGAATTCCCCTTCTCTTTCACTCTTTATTTCACCGTTTTCGAATTTGGTCAGGCAAATATTGAGTCATCCCATTCACCGTTTTCGAATTTGGTCAGGTGAATGTTGGACTTTTTTTTTCTTTTGTCCCGCTGTTGCGAATGCGGTCAGGCGGACATTAGACTTCTGGGAAGCTTGTCACACATCGTTTTCGAAGTTGGTCAGGTGTGTGATGAGTTGTTCTTTGTCCACTGTTTTCGAATACAGGTCAGGTGGATATCGAACTGTTTTTCATTCGTCGTTTTCGAATTTGGTCAGACGAATGCTGAACTTCCCCTTTTGGTTGGGTGCCCGATAGAGTCCCTGGGAGGCATACTTCACCACCTCTTCATTCCCCCTATTTTCATTTCATGCTTGGGGGTTGTTGAGTTTTTTTCACTCTTTGTTTTGCCGTTTTTGAATTTGGTCAGGCAAACATTGAGTCGTCCCCTTCACCGTTTTCGAATTTGGTCAGGTGAGTGTTGGGCTTTTTTCTCTTTTGTCCCGCTGTTTTCGAATTTGGTCAGGCGGACATTAGATCCGGGATACTCTTTACACTCCTTTTTTGAATTTAGTCAGGTGTGTATTGAGTAAGTTCTTTATTCACTGTCTTCGAACTTGGTCAGGTGGATATTGAACTATTCCCATTCGTCGTTTTCGAATTTGGTCAGACGAATGGTGAACTCTCTCTCTCTTTACTCTTTGTTCCGCCGTTTTCGAATTCGGTCAGGCGAACATTGAGTTATTCCCCCTTCATCGTTTTCGAATACGGTCAGGCGAATGTGGGAACCCCTCTCCCTTTCTCTATTCTGCTGTTGCGAGGTGACTAGGCAGATAGATGATTTCCTTTATGTTATTTATGCTTCCTTCTTATTTCCCTTTTGATTGTGATCCTCTATTATTCTAGATTTGATCAACTGATTATCGATTTCTTTATTCTTGTATCATCTTAGACAGGTGTTCTAAGTGATCATCGAATCTTCTTTAACCCTTTGTATTGTAGCTTTGACTCGCTCATGAGAGCGTAAGAGCCCTTCCCCCTTCTCCTATTCAGTTATTCCAATGTGGTTAGGCAGATAGTTGAGTCCTTTTTCCTCAATTTTCTCTATTCCAAGCTGGTTTAGTGATGTATGAGTCTCCTTCATTCGTTGTTTCAACTCGGTAGGCTTCTTTCTAGCCCCACCACGTTTGGCATGATTGAATGAGCACAACATCGAACGGTTGCTGCATGATCATATGAAGCATTGTATGGTTGTGCAATTGCTATATGAATATTGCATGATTATTTACTTATTGTGTGATTTGATAATCACCATGTAATTAAATAATTGTTGTGTGAGCATATGTTTGCTGTATGATCGTGACGTGATCATTTGCTTATTAGCATGTGATTTGATATGATTAGATTATTATTATGTATTTACTGCATGATTATATGATTGTGTGATTGCTATGTGATTTAATTTTCATTGTATACTTGAATGATTATCGCGTGTGTGTGATTGATGCATACTTGAATGATCATTGTACAAATGTGTGAACATAGCATGGTGGGGCATTATTGCATGATTATTATGTGATTGGATGCTTCTTAAGCCTCCTTAGTTGAGGGTAGGATTTGCATCCTCTTAGAGAGTCTCTTCCCATTGGGTTTTGGTCGTGCATTGTTGGGTTGCATCTCCCTAGAGCTAGGGAGGTCAACGCCAACACGTACGGTTCACTTGTCGTTCACCGCACTTGTTGGGGGTCCGTTTGTTGACCTCGATTTCTGCATTTAGACCCTCGAGCATACCGGTTGTCATTCGATTGGGTTAGATTTGGGCCCAAATGGGCTCGACGGTGTTTGATCGACTCAATCAAGCCGCGACGAGCTGAGTTCAGGTTGAATCGATGTCAATTAGAATCTGATTTTAAATTGACTCGACTCGAGCCGAACTTGGTTCGACTATGCTCGATCGGTTATGATTGGCGCACATCGATCCCGTCGGGCCCGATTTCACTTTGATTACTATTAATTTTAGACTTAATTTTATTTAATTAAATTAATTTGGAATTAGATCGAGCCTGAGTAGGTCCAGATTGAGTCAAGTTCGGACCCGAGGCTGACTCGATTAACCCGGCTTAGTGTTATTTAAAGTCATTTGACTTTCTATACAATTTGAATTGATTTCCCAAATCAGGTGGTTACATCGACGGTTGCAAACGAACGCAATCCTCATTTCAGCCGAAATCTCGCCGTGCAGTAGATTGCTGCGACTCGGACAGGTATCGAGGGGCGAGCAGAGCTATTTGCGGCAATCTCTGAAGCCGAAGTAAGATGACGAGGAAGGGCGGGCTTCCTCTTTCGGCATCGACTGGTGCTTATCCCAAACGGAGGCTTAAGTGTGGGGGTCGGTTCCACATTCGGGACACTCATTCGCCTCCCCTTGGCTCCCTCTCGTCTCTCTCGGTTCGCAGGATAAGGGGCGGAGCTCCCCCCTCTCCCTCTGGTCTCTCTCTCAGTTTGCAAGCAAGGGGCGAAACTCCCCCTCTCCCTCTCCTATCTCTCCCTGTTCGCGACAGACCCGACGCCCCCGCTCTCTCTCTGTCTCCTTTAGATCGGACAGCACCCAGACCTCCGCCTCCCTCTCTCACCCACGATTTGGCGAGCTCCAGGACGCCGACCCCTCTTCCTCCCCATCTCCAGTTCGTGAATCTCAGGGGCAAGCCGAATCCCCTTTGACGACTCGACTCCCATCCCGTTCGCAAACCTGCCCCCGTCTTCACCGACTCGAGCTGCAGGTATATTCTCTTCTTCCTTTTCATGTCTTTCTCCTTCTTATTCTTCTCTCCCTACTATTTCCTCTTCCCTACAGAAATCTGAGAATGAACTTTGCTCTTGATTCTTGTTACATAAATTAGAGACTTAGGTGTAAACATTGGATGACTATAGAAATGCCATGTTAATTCTTTATCAGAACATGCACATATGGTGTTTGTAGTAATGCCCTTAAGGGGTCATCTTCTCCTTCCCATTTCTGCTTCTCTTTCCCACTTCCTTTCTCTTTATGTTTCCAATGTGCTTTGCTTTATTTAGAAATCAGTAGCTTCTTTCATGGCATTTGATTACTTCCAAGAGTAAAAAAAAAAAGAGTTTTGTTTTTTTTCTTTCTTTCCTTTATGAAGGCATTTTTCGTTATGATTTGCCTAGTTCGTTGTCTCATTTATAATCTTCTCAAGGCATTGTGGTGCCTAGATTTAATATAGTTTAGTGTGCTAAATGTTAAGATGTGTTCATGCTCTTTGCTTTCCCTAAAGTTTAAATTGAATGGTGACAAGAGATTGCAATGTTGGATGGAATGATTGGTCCATTGGCAAATTTTAGAAACATAAGTATTATGGCTTTTTTTTGAGATGATAGATTTCTGAGGATGTAGTGAATGCAATATTTCTGGTTAAAAGTTTAATGCAAATAGATGATTGTGGAAATGATAACCTTCATGTCGGTTACGTGTCTCTTGTCACTTTGAGAGTTTTGTTGATATGAAAATTATGAGATTGTGATCATTTTGAAGAGGTTCTCCTAGGGTCTTGTTTTCTCTTTTATCGAAGAGATCATCTTTCTCTCGGGGTTTCGAAACTTAGCACTATGCATGGATTCGCCATTCTATAAAATATATGTAAGGTTGGGAGCCATTCCTTCATGGATTGTGTTTCTTTTATTCAATGCCTGTGGGCTGATTTTCTCTTTTCTAATAATACCATGATAACCTCAGACTTTTGGCAAACAACGATGGTTTGTATTTGGCATTAAATGAGATTTATGGGTTTGTTAAAAGTGTCGCATATGCTTCATGTTTCAACCTTTGAGAATGTATGGCTTGAGCGCAAAATTGTATATGTCATGTTGAAAAGTTTTATGTTTTCATTTGGAAAGATGTGGGAAGCGTCGGAAAGTATTTGTGTGGTTTTCTTCCTCAACAATAGGTGTTTATAAGCCTCTCCCAAGATATTTTGGAGATGTTAGAAAGTATACATGTTATTTTCCCTCTCATTAGTAAGATTTTCAAGTTGGTTATATTTTGAGTGTGATCAAAGGGGATTTGAAGTCTTTTGCAAGATTCTGTCATATGCATCTATGTCTCTTGTGATGAAAGTTTATGTATGGTGTCTCTAGATGTCTCGTGTTGTGTGGAATGACATTGAGTTGCCTTTGGTAGGGGGAGTTTTATGAGTTATTTTATGTTGGAAGAGTTTTACGAGTCATATTTTGTTGGAGAGGTTTTGTGAATCGTTTAGTATCGAATTCTTTGTGAATGTTTTATAACGGAAGGCTTTATGAAACCTTCTTGTTAGAAGGTTTTCATAAGAGTTACCCCACACTAAATAAACGAAGCACTTGATTGCTTTTGTTAGAAAGAGTCTTTTCTTTTCTTAGAATGGACGATCTTGTTTTAATGAAGAGGTTTGTCTTCCTTCTTGTTTGTATTCGTTTTCAGAGTCGGATTTTGGAAGAATGCGAAATAAAAAAAAAGGACTTATCTTTATTTTGAATTTAGATTTGGGGACTCATCCCCCTTAGCTGCTTTAGGCTTTATGTAGGAGTGTGTTGTGGGTAGTTGAGTCAAATGTGTCAAGTGCTTTATTTGGTATGTGGGGACAATGATGGGCATTGAAAACACCCCCTTTCCTATTCATATTGTATTGAATTGGAGAGAAGGTTGTTTTAGCGGCACACTTGGCTTCAAAGAAGTGTGCCTAACAATAACAATGCCTACATTCCTTTCATTTATGGTCTTCATTTATTGCATGTAGTCGTCTCTTGCTTTGCTTTTGGTCCTTCCGTCGTTTCTTTTATGCTTTGAGATTGAATGCTTTCGAAAATGAGGAAAACCCAAATGGCAAATGACCTGCGCGAAGTACAAAGTGGCTCAACCGGTATACAAGCCCGATAAGAACAGGGTACGTTAATGTTTTAATAATGCTTTGTCATTTAGATAATTAATATTACTGTGCTCTAATACCACTCTCCTTTACTTGTCCGTGTTTTGTGAGGTGCATTTGGGAGAGCAAAGAGACAATGAACCTAGGAGCTGCCGTGACGAAGGAGCCTACATAAGTAACTCAGTCACCCCCATTCATTCCGGTGGGGGTGCTACGGGCGGAACCACCGGGTCATAGCCCCCGGCGCTGTAAGTTTTCTTAAAACTTAGATAATCCTCAGGAAGCATTTGTGTGTGCGCTCCCCACCCTTAGGGCCTTGTAGTAACTTCAATATTATTAGGATCTTTTTGTTTCTTTTAGATCCATAAACCCATTTTATACACATGCGAATGTCCAAGGGGTTAGAAGTAAATTTCATTTCATCTCCCACAACACTAGCGAAACTTAAGGACAAAAACCTAAGGATGAGTCTTAGACAACATAGACTTAGGATGCATGCTCCTTTTAGGATAGAAATCATAAAACATAGAAAAACATAGTGACATACTACCATAGGATTAGTGTAGTGATATCTAAGACTAATTAATCACTAATAACAACCAACCCATAATCAAACCTCTAATAAATTGGTAAGAGATCAAACCAAATGCATAAAAGATATCCAACTCCTAATCAAATCATAATCAACACATACAATCACTAAGAGGGAAAACTTGAACCATAGGAGTGAACTCAGACTAATTAATCCACTAATCATCCCCCTAACCAAATACTAACTAGATGAAATCCACTAAAAATCAATTTGAACCTAAAAGTTGTAAAATTGGAGAACAAACCCCCTTTAATTAATGATAAATCATCTAATCTACTTTCTCTTTTAATTTTCAACAAACCAAATTAACTCAACAACATTGGTTACTACTGGGTAACCCAGGCCTACGAGGCTATTAAGTTAGCCCCAAGGAGGGTGAAATAAACCTCACGGACTCGGTGAGCAACAAAAGTAGTAATCAATTGAACACTAAAATAAAATCCCTAAAATTAATCTTAGCTTGCTAATACTTGCACTTAAACCAAAATTCCCCTTTACCTTCAACAAATCAAATTACAAATAACTTCAACTAAACTATCCTACATAGGACACACCTAAAACCACACAGCCTACACACACCTAGATTTGTTTAGTAGGACACGACTCCTAGCTTTAGGTTAGGCCGGTGTTTTCTTCATTTCTATTTCTGTGATGTGGCGATTTGCATGTGACACGTGTGCTGGTTATTTTAGTTTCTTGTGTTAGATTTCTGTGTTGATTTCTGTGATGGTGGTTTTATTTACTGAATTGTCTTTGTGATGTGATGGGCGATAGATTACCCATAGGTTAGGGACGATTTTTGATACTGATGATGTTTTCTACAGGTGGTCATGCTCATACAGCGCTAAAAGGGGGCTAAAATAAATAAATTATAAATAACTGCTACAGGTGCTATTAGCTGCTTAGCCCCCCAAATAAATAGGAGCATGGCCAAGCATGGCTGATTTGAGTACTTTTTTTATATATATAACTGCTTGGGATGATTGATTTTAATTGCTTAGGATAACCCTGCAGGAGAGTCTAGATTTTTCTTTCATAATTCAGATGTAATGTATTCATTGTATTGAGTTGTGAAAGTTTATAAAATGGAACATTTTATGAAAGATTAGGGATCCAAAGGGAAAAGAAAGTCCCCTCACAGGGAATTTCTTTTCATTTGGATATCCTACTGGCGGTGTACTACGAGGAGACTAAGAGAAGGCTATCCACAGAAAGACTAGAAGATGAAGATGAAGATTAAAAATGCCTCATTTTAAAACTTGCATCGTTCTATAGGATTAGAATCCAGGTTGTTGTCGGTGGAGCCTGGCCACCACTACTTTTTCTGTACTCTGGGATGTATATCGTATGGCACTTGCCATGGACTTTGGACACTCTCTTTTGTGATTTCTGTTGTGATGATTTACTTACTTGTTTGCGCAGTAGAAATGGCATGATTTTCATAGGTTTTTTTTCTTGCATGTGTATGTGCCTGATTCGCTAGGCTCTTTAGAGATAAAATTCTGCTACTCATAATTAAAGTTAAAACTTTAAGAATTAAATAACATAGAAATATAACGATTTAGGGAATAGCCGGAATCGTCCGGGGTCGCATGCATATCAATGCATCTTCTTTCCTTGTTTAGACACTTCCCCGCCCGAGGGTAGAGTTCAGATAATCCGACCTATGAGGATGAGGTTCTGAACCTGGGGAAACCTAGTCTTTCTAAAAATTTATTTTTTATAAGCATTTTTAAAATTTCATACATATCTGATTTGGGTATTTAATTAGCACGCATTGCATTAGTAACCAATTGAAATTAAAATTTAATTGCATTAGTCTTAGGAGCATCGTACCATACATAAGTTCGGGGTCACTTAGGAAATCTCTCTAGATGTCGACCTCAAATTCTAAAAACTCAGCCATCCACCCATCCTTCATAAAGACCGGATAGCATGGATTTCATATGATTAGGTGGTTTAGCTGGCTTTCCTTTTCAGGCAGGATATAAGTCCAGGATGCATTAGTCAGGACACGGGCCTTAGTGTTGTATGGAACACTAAGCCCACCTTAGATTTAGGATTCAAGGCTACTACACTGGGTGTCTCGTGGTATGCCTCATCGGTGGGTAAGCTCCTCCTCCTTCTGGGGCTATAAACCTTACCTATCCGTGTCACATGGATGGCGCCGCTTCTATCTTTCTCTCACGTATGTGGTATGAAGTGATTTCTTTTTTTCCAGTTTCCTTCAGTTTGACCGGCCGACTGCTTATGTGATCCGTGTATGTTGAAGTAACTGAGTTGGGCCTATCTTTCCCCCTTGATTAGGAAGATCTTAGAAGTTTGCCTACGTGCCAAATCCATTTGAGAGAATAATGTAGTATCCTTAATCGAGAGTTTTCTTAGGCTAAGGTCTAAGATGTAATTAACCACGGGGGCTTGCGCCCGTGGGAGACCGATCCCCACATCAAATAAACCCCATCCGAGCTGATGTATCGAGTGGGGGAAATCTCGTGACTTTTGGGTTATGCATATTATTATCCATCGAGGTATGTGGGCGAAAGCCTCTATCCCCCATGGCTAATCATATGTGTAATCCCATCTGCCCTCCCATTGGTCTATTTGTGTAGAATGCGAAGGTCTACGAACATTTTGTCCTACGGGATAGTGTGGTCGTACCCTTCACATTCTGTTCCCCACACGTAGAACCCTTTCGGAGACCCACACCGGGGGTCAGGGTGAGTCCAACAATAATGTAGTTTATTGCTCAATGAGTCATAATCGAAGGCTTGGAAGTGATTTGAAGGTTTGGAGAATGCTCCAAGGTCAGAATCCACTGGGTGTAATGTCCAATGGCATAGGTTATAAATATTTGAGGGTTTTATAACCTATGGATTTTAATTCAATTTCTGGGGTTAAAGACCTCAAAATGAGCTTAAATTTGGAGTGTTGCCTCTAGAGATATGTCACATATGTATGAAATTAACAGACTCTGAATCAGAGATCATTTGATAGGGTTTTGAAGTATTCAAAAATTCACTAGAAAAGGCTTTCAGGACCTAAGCCTTTAGCCTTGGATTTTGATTTGGATTTTTGGATTTGAACTGGGTTTTGAATTTGAATACTTGAGCTTGAGTTATCCAAATAATTTATAATTTAAATGATTATGAGTGATTGGATAGGATATAAATTTAATATAAGGCTGGATCAAGATTTGAATTAGAATTGAGATCTGGATAGATCTAGAGTTTGGATATGTTTAAGGTCTGGGTTGATTAAAGATCTGGATTAGCTTGAAGTTAAGATTGATTTGAAAAAGGAATAAATTAGGATCTAGATTGATCTAATATCTGGATTGATCCTAAGGTCTAGGTAGATCTAAGGACCTAGAGTCTAAAAGAATCCTAGGATCTAGAATAGATCTTGGGATCTTGAGTCTGGGAAATATCCTAGGGCTTGGTCTCTGGGAGAATCCTAGGACCTAAATAAATTATAGGGTCTAGATTAGCTTAAAGGAATCCTAGGGTCTAGAGTAGATCCTAGGGACTGAAGTCTAGGAAGATCCTAGAGTTTGGATATATCTAGGACATGGGTAGATTCTAAGACCTGAAGTCTGGAAGAATCCTAAGGTCTAGGATCTAGGAGCTCTCTAGAGTCTAAGAAATCCTAGGGTCTAGGGTCTAGAATAGTCTTAGGATCTAGAGTAGATCCTAAAGTCTGAATTTTAGGAAAATCCTTGGATTTTGGATTCTAGAATGATCTTAAGACCTAAGGTCTAGGTAGATTTAGGACTTAGGTAGATCTAGGACCTGGTTAAATCTTAAAGCTTAAAGTCTAGGAGGATTCTAGAATTTAGAAGTCCTAAGGTCTAGAATCTAAGGGCATCCTAGGATCTAGATAGATCTAAGATCTGGATTAATCTGGGGTTATATTGATCTGGGGTCAGGATTGATCTAGAGTTTGGATTGGTCATACTGACCTCATATAAAGATGAGGTCAACAAATGGACCCTTAATATGTGTAATAGAATGAAGTTCTATTGCACATATTAGCATTGATCGAATAGAAAGGTTTGATCTGGAATTTTGATTCTAAGGGCAGAAAAAGTCTATCCTTGGGGAATCAAAGTTTAAGTGGATACTAGGGTAGTGCCACGGAAGGCGTACTCTATTACTAGTGAATCTAGTCCTAAGGGTAGGAGAATCCTAACCTTAAGGAAGAGAAGGCTTGGTTTAATTCTAAGGGAAAGAAAATCCTAACCTTAGAAGATTAAAATTTGATTAAATACTAGGGCAGTGCCATGAAGGGCGTACTCTACCACTAGTGGATTTAATCCTAAGGGAATGAAGAAATACCTAACCTTAAGGAGAAGAAAGTTTGATTGTAGAATTTGAAACTGAATCCAGGATGGTGCTGTAGAGGACTTACTCCATCACTAGGGAGTCTAATCCTAAGAGGAGGAGAATACTTACTCTAAGGAAAAGAGAACTGGATGATCTTATGGGAAGGGAGTATTGCTTCCTATAGAAGATCAGGCTTAAAGTTTTAAATTTTGAAACTAGAATGGTGCCGCAGAGGGCGTTATCCATCACTAGGAAATCTAATCCTAAAGAGAGAAACACAAGTAATAACTCATGCATACATATCTTTAATGATTTGAATATAAGCGTTATTAACTCCTTCCTTTCAGGAACTCTCCATAGAACTTCTCTTGAACTTTATCATATACTTTTTCTAAATCAATAAATATCATATGTAAATCCTCCTTATTCTCTCTATATTTCTCCATCAAACCTCTTAATAAATGTATGGCTTCCATAGTAGACCTACCGACATGAATCCAAATTGATTTTGAGAAACATTAGCATCACACCGTAACATATGCTCCATAACTCGTTCCCATAGTTTTAAAGTATGACATATTAACTTAATTCCTCTATAATTCGCACAATCTTTTGCACCACCTTTATTCTTAAAAATAGAGATTAACAAACTCATTCTCTACTCATCTTGCATCTTTTTAGTCTTCAAAATATTATTAAAAAGTTTAGTAAGCCAAGAAATTCCTTCATCTCCTAAGTAGTTCCACACCTCTATTGGAATATCATCAGGTCCAACAGCTTTTCCACCCTTCATTTTCTTTAAAGCCTCTCTAACTTCAGTTTTACTAATACGCCAATAAAAACAAAAATCTTTATTTCCATTTAGGGTGCTAAGGTCACTACAGTCAATTTTATTTTCACATTCTTCATTAAAAAGTTTAACAAAATATCTCATCCACCTTTGTTGAATATCATCTTCTAAAAAAAGTACTTTTTGATCTTCATCCTTAATACACTTCACTTGAACTAAATCCTTACTACTCCTATCTCTTTATTTGGCTAACTTATACATATATCTTTCTCCCTCCTTAGTATCTAATCTATTATATAAATCACTAAAAGCTAAACTCTTTGCATCGCATATTATTTTCTTAGATTCCTTATGTGCCTCTTTATATATTTTCCAATTATCAAAATTTTTATAATTAAACCAATTTTTATAATAAATTTTCTTATTTTTAATCTTTTCTTGCATATTTGGATTCGACCACCAACTATTTTTTACTATTAGGAGCTTTTCCCTTTGAAACTCCAAGCACATCTTTTGCAATATTCTTAATATCACTAGCCATTTTTCCCACATAACATTAGCATCCTCATATACAGACAAAATCTTAAGATCTAAAATCTTACTCTTAAAAATATTTTTGTTAATATTCTTTAAAAGCCCTCATCTAATCCTAGAATATCGTATTACTTTATTTTTTATTTTCTGCCCCATTATCTTCAAGTCCAAAACTAATAAACGATATTGGGTGCATAAATTTTCACTCGGAATAACTTTATAATCTTTAAAATCTAAACGATCTAATTTCCTTATAAGAAAATAATCAATTTGAGTTGTACTATATCCATTTTCATAAGTAATGAGATGCTCATTTTTTTACTTAAATAAGGTATTAGTAATTAAATCATAAGCTAAACAAAAATTTAATATGGACTTACCACCTTCATTTATCATTTCAAATCTATGGCAATCCTATATGCAAGCAAAGTAAATAAATCAAATCAACCAATCAAATTAATTAAATGATTTAAATGTCCATAGGGAAATTGCCTATTTTTTACAAACTAGAATTTACAAAAATTAAAAGTGGCCGGGCGCACTAATAATAAACCCTGATTCTAATCCTAAGATGAATGTAAGTGACTTTGAGTGGGATATTTTTTGTCTTCAACTCTCCATCCTTCTCCTCTTCTGGCTCCTTGGATTCATCGTATCTTGATACCCAAATGGAAATAAAACTCTCCCTCCAAGGGAATGTTATTCTTTCCTCTTTGGGTATTAAAATAATTCAAGTTTAGGCTTCTAAATGGAGAAGGACTCTCCCCTGAGGGATGTCCTTTCCTCTTTAAAATCTAAGTCTGGATTTGTGCAACCCAATTCAAAGGCTGACTTTCACAACTTGATTAGGACAATTAAATTATGTTCAATAAAAAGAAAATCTAGACTCTCATATAAGGTTGTCCTAAGTAGTTAAATAAAATAATGCACATCTCAAGTAGTTTATATATTTGCAATAAATAAAATCTTATCCATGCTTGGCGATGCTCTTTTGATTTCAAAGGGAGACTTATGCATTTTTTAGCACCTGCATAAAAACTTATCAGTTTAAAGCTTTAATTTTCCCCTTTGATTTATAGCCCTATACGAGCATGACGACCTACAGAAAACTCATTGAGCAATCAGATCATTCCTAACCTAAGGGTAATCTACCGTCCATCACACCAATTCATAAATTACAATTAAAGTAAGTAAACACTCACATCAATTAATTTTTAATGAAGTTCTATTTGATGGAGATATCATATGTACTTATTCCCTCTTCTCATAATACATTCAAATCATCAATTAACGATTGTAAGAATATATCGATCTTTTCTTTTAAATTATGTGGCCCTGGAATGATAAGCATCAGAAACATATAAGGAGTTGTCATGCACAACTCTGGGGGAAGATTGTATGGTGTAAGTATCACGGACTAACATGAGTAAGGTGAAGCAGACTGGCTAAATGGAGTGAAACCATCTACACATAAACCTAATCTTATATTTATTAATTCTGAGGCGAAGATGGGATTTGTACGATCAAAGTGTTTCCAGGCATCTACTTCTGACAATATGTAACAAAATATTCTTGTGAGATATGTCCTTATGCCATCTCATATGTGCAGCAGATCTTATGGATGCATATAACTATTGCAATCTAGGAATTATGGGTAAGTAAAATAACCTGCTGGCTGGTACTTCTTTCAGCTTTCTTTTTGTGATAGATTTTGATTTGAATCTCGGTGCGTTGTAATAACGACTTGTAATTTCTGTTTGATCATCTTTATAGAATAACATGCATCCATTGACACAACAATCTATCTTTGTGTATGTCAAACTAAACTTGGAAACTAACTTCTTAGTCCGATATAAATCTGTAGGAATGATGTTATCTGCCAGATTGGTTTCTTTGAGCAGTCCAATAAATTGATTAAAATATTCACAGGAGACATTATATTCTGTCTTGATGCTTAACATCTTAAAAATAATGGATAACTCTGAGTGAGTAGTGCACTCCTTTCATATTGGTTGTTGAGAAGCATGCAACAAATCATAAAAATTTTGTGCTTCTTTATTAGATGACTCAAGATTAGCTTCTGTATATTATTCAAATTATGCTCCACTTGCATCATGAATTAAGTTCTCAAGATTAGGTAGAATATGTTCTTCCTCATCTATAGTAGCACTTATCGATGGGCCACATCGAGAATCAAAATGTGGTTTATACTCACCATGAGAAGTCCAATATCAATATTCTGGCATGAAGCCTCGACGATATAGATCAACGATTACATCATCTAGGCTTAGGTGCACCTGATTTTTATGTTTAGAATATGGGCAATGAATCTTTTCAACTAAGATGAAGCTGGGCAGTTGAGAAGCTGTCTGAATAAAAATATTCACCCCTCTAATAAACTCATCGGTTAATGTCTTTCGTCATTGCGCCAATCGATTATACATCCAACTTCTTTGAGTTCTGATATCCATAATATAACCTATATATAATATTGATATATTAGATAATATTATAATATTTATTGAAGAAAAATACAAAAACTCTTAGCCTACTCGGAAGGCCGTCGTTTTAATTAAGTGAGCAAAACAAACTAGACTAAGGCTCCGTCTAGGATGACATTTAGCACTCCGTGTAAACTCTCACTACAGCACATAGCTTCGAGTGTATCGACCATCAATTTCTTTCTTTGCTAACCTGGTCGTCAAAAGGCTGGAATTTTATGTGACAAAACCATCTAAGGCGTCTCTCTCTAATCTTATCTTCCACTGGAGCTACTCCAACCTTTTCACGAATATGATCATTTCTTATCTTGTCTCTCAGATTAAAGCACTTATCCACCTTAGCATCCTTATCTCTGCAACACTTAACTTAATATTATGCTTCTCTTTTAATGGGCTTCTGCACTATAAAGCATTATAAGTCTAACCACCATCTTATAGAATTTCCCCTTAAGTTTGAGGGGGACTTTTCTATCACACAACATACCCAATGCATTCCTCCACTTCAACAATCCAACTTGAATTCTACTAATAATTTTAGATCTACACAAATGAAAGCCTTTAAACTCTAAGGTTGATCTCTATAATTCAAGTTTTCCTTCAACTCCTCTCTAGTCTTATCAACAAGAAGAATATCATCATTAAAATTTAGGCATACACCAAAGTACAATCTCTTGCAAATGTCTAGTGAGAACATCCATGACTAAAGCAAAAGGGAGAAAGTTACCTTCACACCAAGCGAACGTCCTCGAAGAAGCGAAGTCGAACAGCGGGCCTCGAACAGGTGTGAGGGAACGTCGCCCGATGGAGCGAAGGAACATCGCCATCGAAGGAGTGAAGTTAAACACGAATGTTGTCAAACGTCATCGAACAGCGAGGGAATGTCATCGTCGGAGTGTCGTTGAACAGAGAGAAGAAGCTGAACGAAATGAGCAACCAGGTGCGAAAAGCTCGAAATATGGCCTTAACCGACGAATTTTCCAGCGGGTAATCCGTCGATAATATTATCGGCAGATATTGAACCGGTAATATTTCGTTGACTTTAAGTAAGTCGGCATAAATTCTGCCGATAATTTTGCCGGTAGTTTCCAGCGGGAGATGCATCGGAAAATAAAACATTTTCGGCGTAATGCCGGCGTAATGTGCGTCGGTAATTTAGAGACGGTACATCCGCCAAAAATTTTTGCCGCACACGTACCGTCGGAATATCTGTCGGTTTGGTCGACACTGTTTCCGGCATCTATTATCCGCCGGAAATTCCGACGGTAATGGGCTGTTTTCCTGTAGTGATTTTGTAGTTCATGAAACAAGATAAAAGCACGTTCAATGCAATCATTTTTAGTATAAACTTGTCACATTAGATTCACAGTGGTAAGATCTCTCTCTCTCTCTCTCTCTCTCGTCCATTTGGTTGAATATCTTCTCAGCATCTTTTAGACTATCATGTTTCAAATAATTCAAAATCATAGCATTATTAGTGGGCACATTTTTTCCAATAGAATTTTAATTCATTCCCCGACAGTCTGTGTATGGTTTGCTTATGTAATGTAATCAATATCATTCATGATTCGATAGTGGGCAACATATTTTTGCTATTTCTCTGAGTGCAAGATCCATATGAGAAGTTTAATTTGTTTGCTCCATAAGTTAAATAACTTCAAATCGAGTGAGTTAATTTTTTTGTCTTATTTCAAATTAATTGAAAATGAATAATTTTTTTTTATTTTTAATCAATTATATGGGGTTCTTTGATTGTTCAAAAATTTGGTAGCCTCTCGACGTCCCCTCCCTGTGAGCGAAGTTGGGAGGCACTTGCCTTTGGTTCTTCTCTTTCGAATCTTAGATACAATGACGTGAGGTCTTAAAAAGGAATTCTTCATGATTGGATTTAAGATTGATAGCTCGAGGTCTTCAAATTAGCAGTCATCCGACCCAGATCAAAGATCAATGGTACGGGAGCTTCAATTTATGCATCCCTGGCAGGATCTAAGATCGACGGTTCAAGGTCTTGGATACCTATTTAAAATCATTTCCTTTTCTTTTTTTAATTATATATATATATATATATATATATATATATATATATATATATATATATATATATATATATATATATATATATATAAGAGAGAGAGAGAGAAAAAGAGAGAGAGAGAGAGAGAGAGAGGAGATCGGATCTGACTCATCACAGGGAGGTAGGATCAGCCTAATTATTTTGGGTTTGATGGAATCAAGTTGGTTGCTGGGCTTGGAAGAGGGATAAGAGGTCGGGTTGGCGCGTGCGGCTGTCAGGCTGGAGACGTTGATGTTGGAGGGAGATGGAAGTAGCATCCTGAGCGCAGGATGGGGCCAATTGGGCTAGATGTTCAGGTCGAATAGAGGTGGCTGAGGTTGGCGAGTCCTACGTGTGTGGAGTGGAGAACCAGTGGAGGTGGAATGTTTTTCAGTGCGTGGCAAAGAAGGTTGCAAGTTGGGTTATAGGTCAACAATATAATGAGGCAATTATTATTAAGTAGTTTTTTGTTTAATTTATATAAAATTAAGCTCAAAATATCTGTTAAACTTTTACTTGATTTATTTGAGAGAGGTTAATACGTGATTAGTGAGAATAATGAGAATTTGTTTTTTGTTTCTTTGGTTAATTGTTGTAAATTTGTGGTTATGATATTTTTTTTTTCCTTAATATTTTTGTCGCCATCACAAGTAATGATTATATGCTAATATAATATATAAACCTATAACAATCTATACAGTTATCTTATTTAATAGTTTAAATGAGTACTGTGAAGTATTTGCTGATTGTTTATGTTTATCAATTATTGAAGATAATTTTTTCTTAAAGGTATGTCTGAAATATTTTGTTGTTTTGTGTCTAACATAGAATGTGTTATCACTCGGTGTCAGTCATATACAGAGAGAAATGAATAGACGTTCGACATTACTTATGCTCTTACATAATGGGACGTTGCGTGTGAATGATCAATTCTTACCTACCTATACTAGAGGTTGAACCTGTCCATTACAAGTCATGACAAATGCTAATCTAGATCAGCTCCAAATAAGATTTCTTAGAGTACTTAAATATGACACATCAAAATGAACGATGAATTTGGTATTTCGTATACCTGTGGAAATTATTTTGTCAGAACTTATGTTGATGACAGATGCTCTGTACCGGTTGAGATGATTACAGATGAAGGAGTTGGACAACAACAGTCCCTTCACATAGCATATTGAGGAATCATTGTGCATGATCGAGCAGGAAGCAAGGAGAATTCCTGAACCTACAAGAATAAATTTGAGAGAGTTACAAGTGTATGACATGCCTGAAAGGTCATATTGGGTGGACATAGTAGACGAGTCTTACTGAATGTGCAGCTGTCGACGACTCTTAATTTATTACCTTTCCTGTGTACATGTTGTTAGTTTTGTTGCATTAATGAGACGAAGTCATTTGCCTTATGTTTCTCAATATTATACTAAACTAAACTAAACTACAAGCAGACATATGAAGTGAAGTTTCACATTATACCTGAACGTGAGGCTTGGGGCAGCCATGATCCTTACAAATATTTGTTTCTTTTAGCACCATCCAACTACAGAAGACGTTCAAGCCTTCCATAAATAAAATGATACAAAAATACTATGGATGGGAGCAGCTTTTCCTCCATATTAATAGTTTATGTAAAATACGGACGAAGAACTGCCCACTAGCAACTTGATTGTTATCTTTTTAATGCAGATGTAGCCATTAATGTAATATGTACTTGTCACAACCCAACCCGACTCAGGACAGGTCCAACATGTTGAGTTGTGATAGGCAAATTTCAAGATCTAATTTTGGAATTATTTCAGATTTATTACCAATATTCATTGAAATAGACTACATACTACAGAGCTACTAAAACATTCAAATAATGAAATTAAATTCATCCATAAAATTTCTTTCATTTCATCAAAATAAATATCTACACTACATTACATGACTATAGATAAATAAAAATTTAAATAACTATGACTGTACAAAAATCAAAATAACAAAATACCTATGATCTCAGATCTGATCCTAAACTTTTAGTCCACAATCTCTTTTCCCTTCCCAGATCCTGAAAATTAGAAGCAAACCACAGTGAGCTATAACAGCTCAACAAGCCACACAAACTAATCTATATTTCTAAATATTTTTTTATAAAATATTTTGCTAAATTTTTAAAAGCAGTTAAACTTAGTTTTAATAAATAAATTATTATATTTTCTGGACTCAAATAGAATCTCAAAGAATTCTAGCCCCTTATGACTCCTTTTTCATTTGTGCTTATATCACTAGAATATATCACACATCCCTGTCTTAGATAAAATTTCAAAAAATTTTGGCCCCTTATAAGTCTCGATAATTTTCTGACATAAACAGAATCTCAAAGGACTATGGCCCCTTATGGCTCCCAACAGATATAATTTACTCACATATGCACATATATAATCACATTATAATAATTAAAGTAATTGAGTACGTATCAAAATTTCATAGTATTGTATAACGGTAGACAACAGAAAATCCAATTAGGCAAAAATGCATATATTCAGAAAATTATCAAATTAATAGGGATTGTGTAAAATGATATTTTAAGACTTTTATTTTCAACATCCAAATAATTTTCCATTTAATAAAAAACCCACAAATTTCAAAACCCCCATCATAAAATTTTTAAAAAATATTCAAAATATGCATAATCGTATATCTACAACATACAAAAAGTTATGCAGTGAAAGTTTTACCTGTGCAAAGTTATCCACATTTTTCACCAACAGATATAAAATTTTAATCAAAAAAATTGTCAAAACATACATATCTTTAAAAATTGAGATGGGCTTAATATGCCTTACCTCAAGATGAATAAGTTTTCCAACTAGGTCGATGGACGAAAATGGCTCGATGTCCCCCAAAATCAAATTTCCACCTTCACTCTCCTCTCTTTCTCTTAAATTTTTTTTCCAAAAGTCTCTTTTTGGTGAAAATGAAGATAAAATGGCATTTATAATGCTTTTAGATATTTTTTATTTTTAATTATTAAATAATATATAATAAAATTATTATCATTAATTTTTAATAAAAAATTCATAGAAATTCTTTTAGGGATTTTGAAAATTACAGAAAAATATGCATAAATTTCTTAAGAAATTTCAACAATGCCCAAAGAATCATGAAAAAATTTGGAAAGTTAAAATACAACATTTTAAATGTTCTGGTGAAAATGATTTATGATTTGGACATAAAATGACTCCTGAATAAATATTAACTCTTCTAGGTCAAAATTTCTTATAATAAAATTTAGGGGTTTCATAGTACTAAAGGCATTATGTGACATTCTTAATATCAAGTAATGGTGGAATGTGGTTTTACTAGTAAAGCTTTCAACTTGTGGGTAGGTTTAACTACTTTTTTTCTCAAATTTTTTGTTAAGCTTACTATAGTGCTTTCTTGCTTGTACAATGAGGTGAATGGAATGGCTTCTGTAATACTATAATAATTTATATTTTTATGCAGTCAAATAAGCTTTTTTAGGAGTCATTATAAGTCTAAATTATAAATCATCTTCACCATAATATATATATTATGGTATTTTAATTACACTAATTTTCTCTAATTTTTGGACATTGGTACAAATCCTAAGAAATTAATACCTATCGGTACAAGCGGGGGTTTCGAGACCATTAGTTATTTATTTTATAAATTGATTTTAGCCAAAAATTTTAAATATAATGGGTTATTTTATGGATATTTTTCTATAATTTGTAGAGCTATGAATTTAAAGATATGAGAGAATTTATATAAAATTTATACTAAAGACTAAATAAATTATATAATTATATTTATATTATATTATTATTTTATTCAAAATATCTTAAGCATTAAATCCCTTTTCTCCCATATTACTTCCGCTAACAAACAATTAGAAACACAAATAAGAGAATGAAAGAGTGGGAGAGGATTAGATAAAATAAGGGTTTGGAGGTCATAGAGTGATTTGTTGGTCGGTCCTGTTAGAAAATTTACTTGCCTCATTGTAAGGAACCATTACCCTATTTCTGATTTCAATAATTTTATATATTATATATTTTATATATTTTAGTTTGGTCAAAACTTATAAAAATTGTGATATCTTAATTTTAGCAAACTTTCACTACATAACTTTTAGTATGTGATAGATGTCAATAATATGAGGATTTAGAATGTAATATTATTGAATTTCATTAGGTAAAATAGAAGTTATTGAATTTTGTGTGATGTACACTAAAAAAATAATTAGATGTTTTTTTTGAAGCATACTATTAATACTAGCATTGAGAATAAAAATGGGTGTATGATTTACACTAAAAAAATAATTAGGTATTTTTCTTTAAGCATACTATTAATACTGGCATTGAGAATAAAAATAGGTGTATGACTGGATAATAGTAGGTCCATATTATTATTATAACAAAGTGATAATATTATAAAGTGAAATGAGCATATACGTGAAAAGGTTAGAGTAGCTCCGATGGAAGATAAGATTAAAGGGAGTCTCCTTAGATGGTTTGGTCACATATAATGGCGGCCTTCTAATGACCTGCAAGTTATGATCGTAGAGGTATTAGATTTGATAAAAATGAGAATTTGACTTTAACAGGACATAATGGAGAAAAAAGGATTTATGTAGTCGACCTCACGTATTGGGACAAAGGCTTGATGATGTTGTTGTTGTTGATAATAATAATATGTGTAAAGACAAGTAAAAATCTTGTCATTAACGTTGGTTGGAGATGGACTTACTTGTATATGATGGTGGGCCGATGAGATTTTCTTTAAATACTATCGTTTGGTGTTATTATCTACTGATTAATGTGATACTAATTAGGAGTTAAAAATAGTTGATTACTGTGCTAATGGGAAAAGAGTTATGACTCTATTTACTAAGCCAATGATATTTTGATATTTATACGATACTAAAAAAATATCGATTAAGCCAAGACTTCTTACTTGTTTAGTGTGATTATTGAAATGCATATTATTTAGGTATTACTTCTGTTATTATATGAATTTATTATTATTGCATACATTTACTATTATTATTTTATTTTACTCTTACTATCAATGGGTTTACTGATATCGATATAGATATTAATACTGCTATTAATACAACATCTAATTTACTATTACTGTTATTGTTATTAATTCACTATACTAATTATTGATACTGAATATGTGATATAGTGAGCATGTGATTAAGATAGTAATATGATACATGTGCACATATTTCCATAATTTTACTACATTGATATGATTCTGACAAATCATTTTGATGCTTTGATTTTATTGCTTTATACAAATTTTTTATTGCTTGATAGTACTGATATGATAACTACTTTATTAATTTGACACCCATACTGATTTATTAATTTCTCAACTATACTACTGAACTAACTTCTATACCATATTATTTTATTATTTATAGATTTTATTACTATTGTATGCAATTTTTTACTATTTATGTACTTATTTATGATAATATAAATGTTACCTCTATAATTTGACTATTGATATGCATATTACTCCTTTGCCATAATTTGAGTTCTATTATAGGATTTGGTTATTTGCTGGGCTCTTAAGATAAGTATATATGGTTAAATAATTTCAGGTTAGGACAAGAGAGCAAAGGTGTGAGATTGACCAGGATCCTTCAAGTTCAGTTTCTTATTATTTTAGCTATTTTTTATACTTATGATAGAATAGTTGTGACATAATTATATAGATCTTAAGTAGTTTAGATGATTTTTACAAAAATGAATGCATATGTATATACTGATATTTTGATAGACAGTTTTATTTTTACTGATTTTTATAGTGATAAAAAAAATTATGTAGCTCTGGTTGTTGTATATTAAAAGTTAAAAGAATAATTTTTTTTAAATTAGAATATGGGGCTCGCAAAATTGGTATCAGAATAACACTGTTGGAAGAATTGATTGCTTTTAGAGCTATAAGAATTGATTGTGAGTGGGGTAGATTAAGGTACATTATTTTGCATATATAATTGATTACATGCGTGAATATTTTGACTAAGCAAACTTATATAGGTGAACAATTAAAATGGATCTACTAGAGCTAAATATACCCAATGAGCAACACAATGCAGCTTCAGTGCCATTAGATAGTGTGATGTAATTGGCTATAATTATAGTACATGTAATGGGGGATGCACATCAGATAGTGTTTCGAATGTGGTTCGTACCTCTGTTAGCCCGACGATAGATACATGAAATATTTATCATGTTGGAGTAGGGAAGAAACATAATGATGCAATATAAGGATGAATTTATTGCATTAGCTAGGTATGCTCCTCACTTGATCTCTACTACCCAAAAAAAGTGCTATAAATTTCTATAAGGGTTGAATAGGGAGCTAAGACATCCACTAGTGCCTTTTGTGGATCTAAGAGTTTTCTAAGTTGGTGGAATGGGTCAGATCGATAGAGATTAATTTTTCAACACTGGTATCTAAGTATGAGAGCTCCAGATATGATGTCAGTAGGGGAGAGAGCATATATGAGGTAATCGGGGATAGAGATAGAGACAGTACTGATAAGGCAAGTCGCTACATGTGGCTATGGGTGAGTGTATTCATTATGGTCGATGATATTTGGGTTAGTGATACTTGTTGATTGGATGATATTTTTTGTTGTAGATAGCAAGGGCATATGGTAGTAGATTATCTTTAAAGGGGATTTGGATGAAGAAATAATTCTGGTATAGGTTAGTTTATACATACAGAGGGAATAAAGGATTATAAGTTTGAGAGTATATGGTGAGGGATCAAAGAATAGGGCTGATAATATAGTTATCAGTAGTAATTAGAGGGAGTCTATTGCACTAGTATCGACTATATTACTTTAATGATGCCATGTGTATACAACTTGCAATATCTTGAAGACATACAACAACCTGAGATTTTTAGAGGTAAGAAGTTTTTTTAAATGATTGCATAATATAACATATCATACATATATGAATGCCATATAATTGATTAAATTGTATGATTGTATGATAGAGCATGATTACTGATACAACGAGAATCCTTTGATGAGTTTTGATTAGATTAATGTTGATAAAGATTTGTTTTATATCAATTTTGTGCACAAATCCTCAAGAGAAATGTTAGGGATGAAATTTTTTTAAGGTGGATAGATTATAATAACCCATATCTTTATCCAGTTAAATAATTTTTTTTAAAATTCATTATAAGTCTAAATTATAAATCATTGTTGCCATAACATAGATATTATAGTGCTTTAATTACACTAATATTTTCCTATTTTTAGGCATTGGTATAAATCCTTAAGAAATTGACATATATTTAAATAAGTAGAGTTTTTGGGACCATTAGATGTCCATTTCAGAAATTGATTTCACCAAAATTTTTTATATATGATGTACTATTTTATGAATATTTTTATATAATTTTTAGAGCTTCAAATTTGAAGATATTAGAGAATTTATTTGAAATTTATAATAAAAATTAAATAAATTATATAATTATAGTTATATTATATTATTAATTTATTCAAAATATCATAAGACATTACATATAAACCATTAAATCCCTTTTCTCCCTTATTGCTTTGGCTAACAAAGAATCAGAATTGAAAATAAGAGAAGAAAAGAGAGGGAGAGGAGAAGAAAAGCTAGGGTTTGGAGGTCGTAGAGTTATTTTTGCTAGTCAGTCATGTTGGAAAATTTACTCATCTTATTATAAAGAATTATTACCCTATTTTTTATTTCAAAATTTTTATATATTTTACATTTTATACATTTTAATTTGGTTAAAACTTATAAAACTTATGATATCTTGATTTTTAGCAAACTTTTACCACATAACTTTTGGTATGTGACAGATGTCAATAATATGAGCATTTTGACTATGATATTATTAAATT
Source organism: Dendrobium chrysotoxum (assembly GCA_019925795.1). NCBI lineage: Eukaryota > Viridiplantae > Streptophyta > Magnoliopsida > Asparagales > Orchidaceae > Dendrobium > Dendrobium chrysotoxum. The sequence continues at coordinate 9,634,246 of CM034303.1, read as the reverse complement.
TCATGAGGTAAAATAGAAGTTATTAAATTTTATATATTTTTTATTAAATAAATAATTGGTTACTTTTATTTAAGCATAATATTAATGCAGGCATTAAGAATGAAAATGAGTGTATGATTGGGTAATAGTTGATAGCTATTACTGTTATAATAAGGTTATAATAATATATGTCAAGATAGGTAAAAATTTGGTTTCAATGACATTGGATGGAGATCTATAGACATCTAGATCATAGCGGGTCGATGGATTTTTCTTCAAATACTATGGTTTGATGTTATCCACTACAGAAAAAACTTGTATTTAGGCAGCCAAATCCACCAAAATGAACATTATCTGCCAGAAACATTGAACTTCTTGAAGATTTCTGATAGAAAATGGGTTGATGGTAAAAGTGCATTAGAAATATATTTTCGACAAAATAAAGTTCATCGAAATTATTTCTGACAGATTTACTAGCGGGTTTTCCATGGAAATGTAGTCTCAAAAATAATAGATCTAGGTCATTATTTCCAGTTGGATTTCCACTTGCATTTACTGCATAATATAGCTGTCATCATTTTTGGTAGAATATAGTCTCTAGAATTACAAGTGGTCAAGCTTTTGGTTAGTTTCATCAAAATAATTGACGGACCTCACTGACGGAATAGCCACCAGAATTTCTAGTAAATCTATTCCATCAAAAGTATTTATTAACTAACCTCAAACTCCCTAAACCATAAGTTGTTCACTTCCTTTGGGATTTTCTTTCAAGAAATATAAGGAGCATTGAACTTGCTTTGTATGATGTCCCATATCTTATGTGTGGGGTTCTTTGATAGATAAAACTTGCACAAAATGTGTTAAGTAAAAAAATATTTCTTAAATTATCTTAGTTTTGTTAAGAATTTAGAAAGTACGTATGTGTCACCCTCTGGTGTAATCAAAATGCGCACATCTGACATCTTCTCTATTGTAATTGTGGTGGAAGATCCACCTATAGAGGGCTAAAGGGGATGGTGGGTGGTAGAATTGAAAGATATATGGTGTATATGGATAAGTGGGATGGACTCCATGAGAAGGTGGTAAGGGTAGTAAGGATAAAAGGGAGTACTGTGCGTGGGGTCTGTTGAAGGAATGTGGGGGTCTGAAGGGTAAAATTAAGGACTACCAACTAGAGGAGTAAGTAAAGACGGGCTTAGCTAACTTTGAGTGGAAGGCGCAACATGCACTTTATAAAAATTGTAGGTATTGCTAAGCTTTGAAAATAAAGTAGAGCAATGAAAAATAAATTGCTATGTTGTTAAAAAGAAATCATGCACTTTATATAAATTGTAACTACTGCTATAAGTTATAAGATAGTAGAGTAATGAAAAACAAAGTGAAGTAACTACTATTATGCTTTTAAAAAAAATCATTCACTTCATATAAATTATAACTACTATTATACTATGAAAATAAAGTAGAGTAATGATAAACAAACCAAAAGTAACTACTACTATGCTATTAAAAAGAAATCATGCACCTCACATAAATTGTAACTACTGTTATGCTGTTAAAAACTATATTAACTTGTACATACTTTAAATATATTTACCTTCTATTTACTAATCATTTATTGATTCACTTTCATGCGAAGATGGTTCATCTTCACCACTAATAGATTCCTCATAATTTTCCTTAATGTTTAAATCTACTTATTCTAACTGCAAGTCACTCTCATTTGTTGCAATTTGATCATCGATATCTTTAGCAAGATCTTTTAAGTTTAATATACGCTCTTCTAAATGTGAGGAGTATATTTCTATTACAAAAAAAGCCTGATTCATTCATTCACTTTAACCATCCAACTAGAAGCAATTACTTTTAAAGCAATGAAAAATCTCAAACCAAAATGGTAGTAGGTGCAATAATTATGAAGAATAATGGTGAACAAGATGGAGAATTGTGGTAGTAAGGCGAACGAGGAAAAGAACAGTGATGAATGACGGTGAACAATGGTAAATGTGCTGGCAAACCACAAAAGATAACTCATACGAAGATGAGAGATAAATGAGAGTAGGAATAGGAGAAATAACATAATAATAAGGAAGACAATCATGAACAATGGTCGAATAGGAAATAAGGCTTTTTAAGGCGGATCAGCCAATAGATTCTCCACAAGAAACATTTTCAGTAAAAGTTCCATCGGGCATTATTTTGATAGGTTTATGTAGGCCGGTGAATATTCCGCCGACCATTCCATCGAAAAATTTTGGGTGCAATTTCCACTGTTTTAATTTGTCGGCTCATTAAAGACCAGTGGCTTACCCAACGGGTATTCCGTCGAAAACTTTTCAGTGGTATATCTACCAGAAAACCTGCTGGACGATTTCAGTTGAAAATATTATCAGTTTTATCGTTGATATTTCTGGCAAAATTTTATCCATCAAAATGCTTTTAAAAATAATAGTTTTTCCTCTAGTGATCATTTACTAATTCATGTGATACTGATTAAAATTAACAAAGAAATGATTATAAGGCCAATGAGCAAAGAGTGATGACTTTGTTTACTAAGCCAATGATTTACTGATACTGAAATGATACTAGAAAATATTGATTATGCCAAGACTTCTTATTTATTTAGTGTGACTGTTAAAATCCATATTGAAGCATTTTATCTATTTCTATATGAATTTATTATTACTGGACATATTTACTATTACTGTATTATTTTACTGCTACTAACACTAGTTTTTTTGATTTTGATACGTAAATCAATACTATTACTGATACTACTAGCGATTTACTGTTATTATTATTATTATTGATTCATTATACCATTACTAATATTGAGCATGTGATTAAGATAGTGATATAATACATATCAATACATTTATATGATTTTACTGCATTGATATGATTCTGATAATTCTTAACGATGCTTTTGTTTTATTAATTTATAGAAATTCTTTATTGATTACTATTACTAATATAGCAGTTGTTTTATTAATTTAACACTCTTATTGATTTACTAGCTTCTCCATTATACTATCGTACTATCTTCTATATAATATTATTTTACCATTTACAAAATTTATTTCTACTATATGCAAACTTTTTAATGTACTTTTCTTAGAAGATGATATTCAACAAAGGTGGATGAGATATTTTGATAAACTTTTTAATGAAGATTGTAGGAATACAATTGACTTTAGTGACCTTAGCATCCTAAATGAAAATAAAGATTTCTGTTTTTATCGGTGTATTAGTAAAACCGAAGTTAGAGAGGCTTTAAAGAAAATGAAGTGTGGAAAAGCTGTTGGACCTGATGATATCCCAATAGAGATGTGGAAATGCTTAGGAGATGAAGGAGTTTCTTGGCTAACTAAACTTTTTAATAATATTTTGAAGACTAAAAAGATGCCTGATGCGTGGAGAATGAGTGTATTGATTCCTATTTATAAGAATAAAGGTGATGCACAAGATTGTGCGAATTATAGAGGAATTAAGTTAATGTGTCACACTTTAAAACTATGGGAGCGAGTTATGGAGCGTAGGCTGCGGCGTGATACTAATGTTTCTCAAAATCAATTTGGATTCATGCCTGGTAGGTCTACTATGGAAGCCATACATTTATTGAGAGGTTTGATGGAGAAATATAGGGAGAATAAGGAGGATGTACATATGATATTTATTGATTTAGAGAAAGCATATGATAAAGTTCCAAGAGAAGTGCTATGGAGAGTTCTTGAAAAGAAAGGAGTTAATAATGCTTATATTCAAATCATTAAAGATATGTATGAAGGAGCTACTACTTGTGTTCAAACACAAGGTGGTTTGACCAAGTATTTCCCTATTTCGGTTGGATTACATCAAGGATCAGCTTTAAGCCCATATCTTTTCGCGTTAGTCATGGATGTTCTCACTAGACATTTACAAGAGGATGTACCCTGGTGTATGCTTTTTGCTGATGATATTCTTCTTGTTGACAAGACTAAAGAGGGAGTTGAAGGTAAACTTGAAGTCTGGAGATCAACCTTAGAGTCTAAAGGTTTTCGCTTGAGTAGATCTAAAACTGAATATATGGAGTGTAATTTTAGCAGTAATAGACCTAGTGAGGGGATTGTTACTTTGGGCGATCAAGTCATTAATAAGAGTACACATTTTAGATATCTTGGATCTATTGTTCAGAGTGATGGTGAAATAGATGGGGATGTTATCAGTAGAATTCAAGTTGGATGGTTGAAGTGGAGGAATGCATCGGGCTTGTTGTGTGATAGAAAAGTCCCCCTTAAACTTAAGGGAAAATTCTATAAGATGGTGGTGAGACCTGCAATGCTTTATGGTGCAGAATGTTGGCCATTAAAAGAGAAGCACAATACTAAGTTATGTGTTGCGGAGATGAGGATGCTTAGGTGGATGAGTGGATTTACTCTTAGAGACAGGATACGAAATGAGCATATACGTGAAAAGGTTGGAGTAGCTCCAGTGGAGGATAAGATTAGAGAGAGTCGCCTTAGATGGTTTGGTCACATAAAACGGCGGCCTTTCGATGACCCAGTTAGGAAAGTAGAGGTATTAGATTTGACTTATGTTAAGAAAGGTAGAGGTAGACCTAAAAAGACTTGGTTAGAAAATATTAGAAATGATCTTTCTCTATTAGATTTAAACGAGAATTTGACTTTGAACCGGACACAATGGAGAAAAAGGATTCATGTTGCCGACCCCACGTAGTGGGACAAAGGCTTGTTATTGTTGTTGTTATTGTTGTTATATGCAAACTTTACTCTTCTGCACTAATTTATGATCATATAAATGTTACTGTTATGATTTGACTACTAACATGCATATTGTTCCTTTTTCATGCTTTGAATTTAGTTGTAGGATTTGGTTACTAGCTGGGCTATTGAGCTCTTTATATGTGGTTAAATAATTTTAGGTCAAGGTAAGGTTGTGGGGGAGTGAGATTGATCAAGATCCTTCAAATTTAAGTTCTTGTTTATTTAACTATTCTTTTGTACTCATAATAGAGTTTTTGTGATATGATTATATAGATCCTGATTAGTGTACATAATTTTTAGGAAAATGAATATAGATGTATATGTTTTGATCGATGATTTTTTTAGTTTTTATATTGATAAAAAAAATTAGGTAGCTCTGATTATTGTATATTAAAAGATAAAAAATAAATCTTCCAAATTAGATTCTATGGGGTCACAAGTGCCACTAAGAATTTAGAATACATAATTTTCATTCTTTTGAAGGATGCCATAGCTTAATATTACTGTATTTTTTATCAATGGTCTTTTCTTAAAGACATCTAGGATCTTTGCATTATTGTTCACTACAACACATATATAATTCACTCCTTAGATTTTGATGGTCATGTAGATTCTTTACACTTCAAAAATAGAAAAATTAATTTAATAACTCTAGCATGAACACAAAAATGTCTAAATTTTATAAACTCATATATATTCATGAGAATATGGTTTTACTATTGAGCCTTCAACTTGTCCATATATTTCAAAAGCTGCTTCATAATTTTCTTAAAATGATACTTTATCATTGGCATATATGATGGTGGAGGATGCTCAAAAGCGACTTAAGGCTCCAAGTGAGATAGCAAGCAGGTGAGCAAGAGGCCACTTTTGGACCACCATTTGTAGAACTACATCGTAGAATTTCTTGTCTTCGTTGGTGACATAGAGTTACACATCTTGACTAGGTAAATATAATATTAAATATGGTTTTCATTCCAACATGGCATTGGGCATGCATGTTAGGTCTTATACTATTTTACGTTGCAGGCCACTATTCTTAAAAAGGCTTCACACATGCTGATGTTTCATGAGTGGCCTGTTAGTTGTCTAAGATTCATGGCTACGATTAGGATAACTGATTTGTATTGTGTTAGCCAATTGATGTATATTAAGATTAATCATAACCTTCTGACAACTTTGGCTGAGAGATGGTCACCACAGACCAATACATTCCATTTCGTAGTTAGGGAAATGACCATAATAAGATGTTGCTATGATTATGGGCTTATAGATTAATGGACCCCCATGATTTTTACCAAATGTAGTTGGATTGGGAAAATGTTGGAATTTCTTGCCATATAACTTTGATAATATGTTGGATAGTCATCTCAAACCAAGAAGTGTATATCATATTCCACTAAATACATAAGTTATTGCTAACTTTTGTATGGGCCATGCACATACACAGATATGCATACCCCCTGAGGTGGCTAAGGTGGGCCTTTAGGCATGATTCCTATATTGATTTGAATGATATTGAGTTTTGGAGGCATGTCAAAGCTTATGTGTTATTCATTATTGGATGCTTGTTATTGTATTATGCATCTGGATATGAGATTCATCTGTTGTACCTCCCATTACTAGATGATATTCACTTATTTAGCACTTACTCACTCAATGATGTTATTTAGGCATACATGTACATGGAGTTAGCCGAATTAATAAGGCCCAAGAAGGTCAATATAGCTAGATGTGTTCATTTACTTTAGATTCAATTTTTGGAATGCATATACATTGGCAGACCTATCTGCATACCCTACCCATATCCGTTAGATGGATGTATTGTAGGAGGAAGTTACTTATCACTTAGTTTTTCATATTTTGTTCCACCTTGCTAGGGTCTAGGCTAACTTTATTGCAAATTATAATATATGGAATGAGGAATGGGCAAGGCAAATGCTAGTTGGTAATGTTAACATGCATAGAGATGAGTTAGATGGTATTCTTACATATGCAGCACTCTTTTATATGAAGTAGATAAAAAATATTCTAACATAAAGAACCATTGCATAACTATATAGGTGCCATATGGAGCAAATATTCAGTAGCATATGGCAGAGATATGTATGCAAGTAGGGAAATATAGTTTGCACTAGTACTACTAATCGGTCGAAAGAGAGTTGAGTGGCACCTCCCCGATCGAGTTGCCTAACAGTTTGGGTGCATACCTAGCATTGGCGTACAACTTATGAATCCAAGCTTTCTTAGAGTGGATGGGCATGGAAAAGTCGATGTTGATTAGATGATTTACCATCAGTTTTATATACTCATGTGAGAGGGATGAATCAAATGTATTGTTTATTATGAGTACGATTGTGATGGTGAGGAGTAAGTGATGAAGCACTACACGCATTGGTATAGATCATGGGCATTATTATACCTATTAAAAGCACATACTGAGCCACCCGACTCATATTATCCCTAAGCACCTATTGAGCAATAGTTAGTAATTATTCCTCTCATACCCATATCTATTTCAAGTTATGATCTCATTATCTTGAAACTCTAGTTGTGTTACTTATAGCATGATTATTTCTTTGACATGAATGAGATTTTATTGCCCTTCTTTGGTTGCACTGATTACATCAATCTACAATGAACTATTAGCAGGATTAAAGAATTGAATAATACCATGAGAAGGCAAATGAACTTTGCTGATACACGCTACCATGAAAACTCATGGCAAGGGTGGTCATTTTTCCCCAACGCTATAGGTGTTACTACCAATACATCAGATATAGGTGTTCTTCTATCATCTTATATTGATTTGGGACCTTCATAGGAGGTATTCAGTCAACATGTATAGCAACTAGGTATTATAGGGCAATATCAGTAGTGGCCATTATATGGAATACATTGGGGTTCAACTAATATTAGTTCAACTTTCCATTATTATACCCTGCTGCTAGTATGGAGGAATCATTCTTCAATTCCATTCAATACACACTTGAGAGTTCAACATGATGAGGAGCATGCATAGGTAGGAGTGTCAAAATTGTGTTGTGGGTATGATTCGGGTTGAACACGAAACTGAACTAATGTTATTTTATATGCCCCGAACCCAACTCATTTTTACAAATGAGTCATAAAATTCAACCCAGACCCAACCCGTTACATTTCCAGGTTGACCCGGCCTGACAAAATTTAGGTTATGGTCGAAGAAGTGCATTTGGGACTCCTAACTATCTGGAACTCTGTCGAAGGGTGGAAGAGGTGACTTATCTCTCATCGAAGCCATAGGATGCTATGATAGGAAGGAACGTCATCCTCGTGTAAGCTGGAGAAGAGGAAAAGCAAACCTTATTACAAAGCCAAAGAAGAGGAAGGAAGGAATGTTGGCGTCGGTGGTGGGAGAGGTGGGGCTGCTAGATAACAACGAGACCATGGGGTTATGGGACGACGGTGGGATCGTATGTCCGCATGACAGAGGGAGATGCTGATGGAGACATCGGTGAGGCCGTCAGGCCACCGCTAGGTTGACCCGTGAGTGTAGGGAATGAGGAATCTAGATTTCTGATTTTGTGTACATGGGAGTTAGGGTCGAGTCGATACCGAGTCATTCTCATGTTTTTGGGTCAACCTGAACCCTACCCGATTTTTGAAATGGGTCGGTTTGTTGAACCCAAACCAGACCCGTTTAGCCTAACCCTAAATTTTCGGGTTGGGTTTGGGTCAGGTTTTCAGGTCATGTCAAATATTGACACCCATATGCACAAGAGTAGTATGAAGACTATGAGACAGGCTTTTTTGAACTCCGCACCATTACACATCATGCACGGATGCCGTACCATGCAGGCCATATTATAGATGCTATGTTGTACCCTTTTTGATGTATTTGTACTATAAGTAGTGTTATGTAATTTAGTTGTTGATGTAATGGATGAATTAAAACTTTTGCATGCTATATTAAAGACATCTCTTCCATATATTTCCAAGTAGAGGACATAGACAAGTTAACACTTAATAACATATAACAAGTTAACAAAGACATTATTGTAATGAATAAGGAAGTGTTCATTTTCTCCCAATGACTGAAAAGTAGGGTCAAACATTTGATAATAACTATTAGCATCATAAAAAACATAATACAATATAAGCAAAATAAAGAAAGCTATATAGTATCAATATTTCTTAAGCAACATATACAACCGTGTTTAGAGTTGTGTCAGAGTTAAAAAATATTTGAAGTGAAACTAGAATATGTATTGAAGGTCTTACCAATCAGCTCCATTGAACAACTTTATTGGCTTATGTCTATGTAATAGCTCCTTTATCTGATTCTTATGGAAATTTAACATAAAACCTTCATCATCTACAATCAAAGGATGATAAAGAGTAACATGTTCAAGGTCATGTGGTTTCCCCTGAACATTATCTAAATGTCCACCTCCTCTCTCACATCACAACTCGAGATAATGCATTTGTAGAAAGTGCAGGCCAATAACATGATGATCGTGCTCGAAAAAACTGTGCTTTAGATATATCACTATAGAAAAATCACTGTTTTTGGCATATTTTTCTGGCGGATATTGACAGTTTTTCGAAGGATTTTTGTTTTTCTGACAAATTTCTGACGAAAAATTTTTCATCAATAAAACACACATAGGAAAATAAATACTGGCAAAAATTTCTATCAAAAATATTTTCACCGTAAATTTCTATCGAAAAAATTTTAAAAAAAATCTAGTAAATATAAAAAAGACAGCCCTCCCCTGTCGTGCCCTGTTTAGCCACCCATCCGCGACCGGCCAGCCGACCCGTGTTCGCCAGTCAGATTATGCTCCTCCAGCCAGCTACCCACCTGGGCCCACCAAGACTCTCGTGATCACCATCCTACCCTTTGTGCCTAGATAGCAAGCTTCTTGCTCGCGGCCCGCCAGCCAGCCCATATTCGCCAGTTCGACCGTGCCCCTCCAGCCTGCTGCCCCGCCTGGGATTTGCAAGGACTCTCATTATCGCCAGCCTACCTGTGTGCCCTGATAGCTAGTTGCCCACCCGCGGCCAGCCATACCGCCCATGACCGCCGGCCTGCTAGTTGGCCCCACTAGCTAGCTACCTGCCTGCGGTTTGCCAGCCAACCTACACACCAGCCTTTGGTTGCATGAGGGTTCGAACCCTTGCTCATTCGGGAGAATGTTTAATGCCCATCCACTAGGCCGTCAAGCAAAGTTGGTAAATGACTTACTATTGTTTTATTTAAATTATATCTCATAGAATATTAGAATTAATAATTAATTTAAAAAAATTATTACTTAGGTAATTTAAATTACTTTATTAGTTAATCAGTTTAGTTAAAAATATAAATAATTAATTTAAATTAGTTAACATTATTAGTTTATTTAAAATAGTTAATTAGTTCATTCTTCTTTTTTAAAATTACAAATATATGATTTTTTGAAGAAAAATTTAAACTATGTTAGAAATATTTTTTCACAAATCTAACAAAAAATCCACTGAAAAATCTGCTAGAAAATCCGTCAAAAATATTTCACCGGAAAGGTGTAGAAAATTCCGTTAGTAATTAGCATTTTTCCTGTAGTATATCGAACCAAAATCATTTAAAGTATTCTCATCTCCTATTCGCATCTATCCTCATTGCTTTGTCATGTAAATGTATAAGCAAACTATCCCTATAGTCTGTCTATTCATGCATGCAACATCTAACACTACAGGAAAACAATGAAATACCGGCGGAATTTCCGGCGGACATATTTTCGCCGGAAACAGCGACGGCATTTCCGGCGGATTTAACCGTCAATACTTTTACGGTGTATTTTCCGGCGAAAATACCATCGGTAGATTTCCGGCGGCTAAACCGCCGGAGGTTCGATGGTTTTTTCAATATACCGACGCATATTCTGCCGGTAATATCCGGCGGATTTACCGCCGGTTAATTAAAACCCGACGAAGTATTGCCGGCGTATTATCCGCCGGTAATACTTCCGGCGGCTTTTTCTCCAGAAAATACGCCGGTAATCTTAATAAATCGACCCCGAGCCCTTGACTTCGGCTCATTCAGTTTAGGGCTCCGCTACCGACGACGCGCGCGCCAGCCTCGATCTCTGTCGACGACGTCCCTCCCTCCCTCGATCGAGCTCGTTCGACGACGACCTTGCCCTTGAATTCCGTCGACGACCTCCCTCCCTCGCTCGCTAGGTGCCTTGCTCGGTCGCTCGCGCGAGTTCCTCCGATCCGTCGACGACGCACGGTCGTGGTTTGTAGGTAACTTTCTCCCTTTCGCATGCTCCGTTTCCTCCTGCCAGTTCGCCCTAACCTGACAATATTTTATGCTTGGACGCAGTTCCACTTCGCTCCGTTGACGTTGGTCGCGCACGCCGGGAGCTAGCTCGATCGGTTGCTGTTTAGGTAACTTTCTCCTATTCGCATTTCTTTTTTTTGTTAGCTAGGTTTAGTCATGGATATTCTCACTAGACATTTGCAAGAGGATGTACATTGGTGTATGCTTTTTGTTGATGATATTCTTCTTGTTGATAAGACTATAGAGGGAGTTGAAGGTAACCTTGATTTATGTAGGCCAACCTTAGAGTCTAAAACCTTTCATTTGAGTAAATGTGATGCACAAGATTGTGCGAATTATAAAGGAACTAAGTTAATGTGTCATACTCTAAAACTGTGAGAGTGAGTTAAGGAGCGTAGGTTGTGGTGTGATGCTAATGTTTCTCAAAATTAATTTGGATTCATGCCAGATAGGTCTACCTTAGAGTCTAAAGGTTTTCGCATGAGTAGATCTAAAATAGAATATATGGAGTGCAATTTTAGTCGTAATAGAGCTAGTAAGTGGATTGTCACATTGGATGATCAAGTCATTAATAAGAATACACATTTTAGATATCTTGAATTTATTATTTAGAGAGTTTGAGGTATGTTATTATATAAAATTTTTTTATTATATCTAATATATATAAACTAAAAAAAATAATTATTCATTCTTGTATGCGTTTAATTGCAGAAAGATTTTTGTTGGCTTCCCCAACATAATGATAAAATCAGAAAGAACTTTAAGAAGCGTGGCTCGACTCGTATGCGAGACATGTTTACTGATATTAGAAAGTCAGGCCAGCGACCTCTCTGGATTGGTGAGGGTGTATGGGCAGAGTTGAGCAGTGCTTGGGGAAGCCCAGATTATACCAGAAGAAGAGATCAAAATAGACAGAACAGAGCTTCTGATGTTGGGGGCTTGGGTAGTTCCCTTCATACAGGTGGTTCTGTTCCTCATACTGAGCACAGAAGATGTTTGATAAGAAATTTTAAAATCTTTTAATAATTTACTTTAATTAGAATACTAATATATGTCTATTAAAGAAACAAGTGCTGGGTAGAGAACCGACTCCTGTTGAATTGCATAGTCATACCCACAAGCGGCAGGAGGACCAGCAATGGATTGACGAGCGTACTATGAGAGCCTATGTAAGTATATAAGTTAATTTTGGTGATATTATATGTAAATAGCATAACTTTTTAATAACTTTCATAGGAGGACTATACACGACTTCGAGAGAGTCAGGCTGCAGCAGGTGAAGGTTCTTCTGCTGGATCAACAGACTATTCTGACTACCGCACTTGGTCGCAAGCTGTAGGAGGAATGCAGCATGGCAGAGTATATGGGTTAGGCTCGCAGGCCTATGCATATGAAGGGCAGTCATCTAGTGGGGGTAGTTTTTCATCGAGTACCCAGGAATCTTTATATACCCAACAGATAGCTGCCCTCACAGCTGAGCTAGAACAAGTATGGAAAGCCCAAGCTGATTGGCAGATGCAAATGCAGCAGCAGCAGATGCAGATACAGCAGCAGCAAGCTCAAATGTTAGAAGAAATGAGAAAGATGAGGGAGCAGATGAGTAGTGGTAGAAGTACAGCTGAGGATGAAACTGAATCAGAGTAGAGATTATTAAACTATTTAACTGATGTAGACATATGTTTTTATGTGTTTTTTGGACAAATTTATATATTTGTTGTTTGAACATGTTTAGTTATTTGTTTATGACACTTTCCTTATCTCGTTGATGCTCTTCTGGTTTGTGTAATTGTTGTGTGGAATATATATGTTGTTGCAATTTTTTGTATGCAGGTTTAAATGTGGAAATCACTTTTCAAAGTGAGGAAGATTTTTTTTTCTGCTATAGGTTTCCGGCGGATTATCCGCCGGTAACAGTGACGGAAATTCGATATGACGAATTTTTCGGCGGCATATGCGACGGAACTACCGACGGATATTGCGACGGTAATATCCGCCGGTAATACTAGGCATCGCTTTTTATTGCGACGGCAATATCCGCCGGTAATACTAGGCATGGCTTTTTATTGCGACGGAATATCCGCCGGAACTTCCGGCGGCCATTTCCGCCGGTATTTCCGGCGGTTATTACGCCGGAACACTGCCACAGAAAAGGCGTCGGTTTGTCAAATATATCCGCCGGTTATCCGCCGGAACATCCGCCGGAAATATTTCCAGCGGAAAAAATGCGACGGAAGTTTTTTTCCGACGCGCGTTTTACCGTCGGATCAAATTCCGCCGGTAATCCGCCGGAAACCGATAATTTCCGACGCATTTTTTACTTTACCGGTGGATTTTGTCCGCCGGTAATAGCTATTTTTTCTGTAGTGTAAAGATTTCATTTTCCTATACTTTAACTCAAGTGGAGTATAAAACAATCTAGCCACATAGTTGTGCAATCGTGTCCTTACAATATCAAACATATATTTCGTGGAGATATATCTAGCCTTCTCTAAACTAGATCAATACATTATAAAGAAAACAACATACAAATTAAGAACTCAAGTAATTAGAAAAACATACCTAATACAAGCAAAGTCCCCTCCACACATGCATCACTTATATAGAGGAGTTGCAAGGATCCAGACATAAGCACTCAAATATATAATTAATTCATGTAACTATATTCAATCTACTACAATAACAGTTGATTGGAAATTATAGTTTTACAGCTTACCTAATGCGACAGGTTACTACAAGCAGTAAAATCAAATTAATGAATAAGGAGACAAAACTTACATGATCGTATGCGTTGAATAATAATTTTGCCAGAGATATAATGCCATCAATAGTTTTCAACATCTAGGAAATGATTTTACTGAACTAACATATAATAAATACATGATCCTGAATATAAGTAAAATAATTTTTGGCAAGTTAATTTCATGTAAAAGTGATTATCTATGTGCTATTCTAACAAGTACAATTATTGAACATTTAATTTAAATATTATTTATTACTTAAGTTATTGGGAATGCCTTAACTAAGCTCTAACTTGATTTAGATATTTTATCCATAAACTAATTTCAATTTAACATGATTACTCATTAAATAATTTTCAATGTATATAGTACTTAAATTATTCAAGGGCCTAATTAAGGGTTAGATTTTTTTTTATATAATATAGATAAACTAATTTGAAATTGACATTATCTGTGCATTATTCTAACAAATATACTTTTGAATTAAGTAATCTCTAATTACACCCATTTTGGCCTATTGGTTGGGAGCTTAGACTATCAACTAAGAGATCTTGAGTTTGAGTCTTTTGTATGCGATGTTTTTGTGAGTCTTCCTTAATTGACCTAACTGTTCCACAAAAAAAAAAAAAGTAATCTCAAATTAACTTGAACATAATTCTCTTTTTACATTAACTACATAACATAATCCTAGCAAATATATTTAAATTTATTGACTAATTAATACAAATTAATAACTATTATTAATCCAAAACGCTAAATTTTTCGAACCTAAATCTGTTGATTGGGAGCTTAGGCTACCAACTAAGAGGTCTTAGGTTCGAGTCTTGTGTATGCGTTGTGTGTGTTGAGTCTGCCTTAATTGGCCTAAATATCCCAAAAAAAAAACTGTAATAGTAGCTTTTATGTTTTTGTTTCTGTCGTTGGTTAGCTTGCGACTTGGCCCATGCAGAGGCCACGCCAGAGGCCAGTCGACAGTCGTTTTAATTTTGATTCAAAACTTATTTTACTAATGTAGTTTAATAACGTTATCATTTTTAAAATTTGTCCATTCCACACAGCGAGAAATCGAAACCTAAGGAAGAGCTATTCTCGTGTGCGGCCTTGCTTTATGTGAGAAGAATCGAGCAGCCTGCGGTTTTCACTAGTTGTGGGCGACCTGGGCGAGAGAGCCGAGAGGGCTTCTGCATTCGTTTTCTCCAAAGAAAATCTAGTAAGTGAGATATCCTGGGAGCCTATAGCCTGCGCCTGGGAGAGCAAAAAAAAGAGGGTGGGAGCTTATTTCGTGTCTGACCATTGGAGAAGAGGCATCTAAACAGCCTTGGGAGCTACTAGCGTGCGACCTAGGGACGAAACCGAGCAGGTGAACGGTTTTGAAGGTCTTTTAGAGAACTAGCCTCCGTTTCATCCAAATGAATGTATTACAGCCTAAAACCATTAAACAATAGCTCCAATGAGATATTATCCTAAAATTTAGAAAACCTAGTTCTCTAGGCTGCTTGATGTATGTATGACAATCCCGCAACCCCTAAGTCTCTATAGAAGCTTCATTTATGCTCTCAAATCGTACTACCTTACTATCCTCTTAGCAAACCCATAGAAATCCGGTCATCTCCGATGGATTGCTCTCATTTTAATGCCCAAAGAGAGTGGCAGTGTGTCACAACCCAACCTAATCAGGATAGGTCCTATCGTATTGAGTTGTGGCAAACAAACCCCAAAATTTAGTTTTGGAATGTTCTGATTTTCTTTCAATATTTCAATTTAAATAAATTATAGAATACAAAGCTATTAAAAATATTCAGAGTACTGTAAATAAACTCACGTAAAAGATTTTTTATTTCATCAAAATATATTGATAATATAGTACATGACTTCAAACAGAAGCTATATAACTGAATAATAAACTAGTTATGTACAAAAATCAAAATAGAAAAATATTAATAAACTCAAATTTGATCATGAACTGCTAATTAACAAGTTCCTTTCCTTTCCCAGATCTTGAAAACTAGAAATAAAATTATAGTGAGCTCAACTAGCTCAGCAGACCACATAAACTGATCTAAATTTTATAAATAATAGTAGGCAACAGAAGTTCCTTCCGAGTAAAATTTTACAATTTTAAAACATAACCAAAGTATCAAAGATTATATAAAATACTAATTTAAGACTTCAATTATACTACAATTTTATTTTTCAGTATCCAGACTATTTTTTATTCTATAAAAAATGCACAATTTAAAAATACATGATAATAATTTTATAGAAAATATTTAGAATGTTCATAATCTCAGTCTCTATAACATATAAAAAGCTACGGGATAAAAATTGTCCCACAGCAAAATTATATGTGTTTTTGGGTAACAAAAAATAGAAATTAAATAAAAATTTTTTGAAAAACTTTGTATTTTTGAAAATTGAGATATGCATAATTTGACCTACCCCGATCCCGACAATTTTTCCAACTAGCCCAACTGCTAAAAATGATACGAAGTTGCTCAATCAGAGTTTCTCTATATAGAAAGATTCCAAAACCTTCTATTTCCCTCTCTACGCGTGGCAGCTGTGAACAAGAAAATGGTAATGGAATAGTGGATTTAATATATATATATATATATATATATAACTGCTCATAATTGCCTAGCGTTGCGACGCTACATCTGAGCGTTACGGTGCTAGTTCAAAACCTCATTTTTTTAGACTAGAGCACTGTAGTGTCACTATTTGGTGCCTAATAATGTTACGGGGCTAAGGTGCTCAGACATTTAGCATCGAGGTGCTCCAATTGTGACATTTTCAGATTTTGCTGAAATGTTCACCGAACACTATCACTCATTCTAAACCACACACAATCATTTTAATGCACCAAAATACTTTTATAGACATGCAAATGGTTTAAATGCTCAAAAGTTCAAATTTATACATTTTCAATCTAGTCAAAATGAGTACTTAATACTGAACCTGGAGGTGTTACAACTCCCTCTCCACAGAAAGATGCCATCCTAGACATTTCAACACTTAGGTCTCAGGTCTCAGATCACATAAACAGATCAAGGTACAACTATCTCATCTTAGCCTCTTTTTCACAAGTATATTCTCTTTTAGTGTTGCTCTTCCACTGAACTCTAACCATAAGAATCTGTTTACTACTTAACTTTCTTATATCATAGGCTAAAATCCTCTCTAGTTCTTCCCTGTAGGTTAGATTCGGATGTACCTCTATATCTTCAATAGATATCCTATTTTCAAAATCAGATATCTAGTTCCTCAAAAGTAATGCGTAGAACACAGTATGTATTTCAGATATATAATCTGGCAACTATAACATATAAGAAGATTTCTTATTCCTTTTAATAACCTCAAATGTCCAACCTACCTTTGACTCAATTTTCATTCCTTTCCAAATCTGTTAATGTCTTTCATCGATCTATCTTCATATATACAAAATGTCCTATCTAAAGTTCTATGATTTGATGCTTGACATCAAAATACTATTGATGTATGTCCTGTACAATATTTAATCTATATCTGATCAAATGAATCTTTTCACTAGCATCATCAATTAAGGTTGGCCAAATCAGTCTCTCTCTCACCTCTATCTAAGATAGAGACATTCTATATTTTCTATTATGTAGAGCTTCATAAGGTGACATACCTATGATGGACTGAAAACTGCTGTTATAAGCAAACTCTATCATAGGAATGTAGTCTTCCCAACTGTCACCAAAATCTAGAATATAGAGTTATAGAAGATCCTTCAATACCTAAATAGTCCTCTCAAATTGCCTATTAATCTAAGGATTAAAAGCCATACTGAAATGTAATTTCATTCAAATCCTTGCTGAATATCTCTGTCTGTCTAGAGGTAAACCTGGCATCCTCAGAAACTATAACCTTTAGTATCACATATAATATGATGATATTATGTACATATATATATTTATATATGCCAATATATCTATAGAGTCAAACTATCAGATTGAAATAAAATGGACTGATTTTGTTAGACCATCAACTATAACCCAAATAGCATTATATTGCTGTCTCGACCTAAGAAAGCCCATAGCAAAATCAATAATAATTTCTTTTCATTTCCACTCTGGAATGAGTAATGGCAATAGAAAATCTCCTGCTCAATGATGCTCTACCTTCACTAATTAATAGACTTCACATTTAGATATAAACTTTGCCCTAACCTTCTTCAATCTAGGCCACCAAAATAAATAACCAAAATATACCTTTTAGATTACTGTACATTTTGCTGCTTACTGGATGAATAATGTAGCCTAAATAGTGAGGTTTATATAGATTCTCTTACCTTAAATCTCAAAAAATAAAAACCCATAATCTATTTTTGTAGAAGATAATGCTAGAATTAAATATGTGTAGTTCAGACTTCTTACCAAATCTAATCAAATCAAGCAATTTTGGATACTCTGTATCTGACTTCTGAGATTTCTGAATCTTTTCTCCAAAGAAGGCTAAATAACCATTTAAGCCAATATATCAGAATCCCAATTAGAAGAAGAAAATTACCTCTAACTATAATCTCTCCATATTTCATATCAAAGACTCATCAAAAGTAAGTTGAAAAAATTAAAATTAAAAAAAAATTCTACTTAAAACATATGCCACCACATTAGCCTTATTAGGTTGATACTGAATAGTTAGATCATAGTCTTTGATCAACTCATGATATCTCCTTTGCCTCAAATTTAGATTCTTCTGAGTGAATATGTACTTCAGACTTTGAAGATCTATGAAAATCTTGCACTGACACAGTATTAGTAATACAACAATAACTAACTCCAAATCATATGTCAGATAGTTCTTCTCATGTGGCTTCAACTTTTTGGAAGTATAAGCTATCACTCCATTGCGATACATCAGAACACATCCCGAACCTCTCAATGAAACATCACTGAATGCCTGAAATCCTTCTATACCAAAAGAAAGTGCCAAAATTGGAGTAGAAGAACAATCATTCAATCTCTGGAAACTTGCCTCATACTATTGTATTTAGACAAAAGACACCAACTTCTAAGACAATATCTTTAGAGAAACAAAATATAAGAAAATTCTTTCACGAACTACCTGTAATATCCAATCATACCTAATAAATTGTGTACCTCAAACGCAGTAGTAGGCCTCGGCCACTCAGTAATTGTCTAAATTTTTAGAGATCAACAAAGATACTAACACTACTCACCACATGTCCCAGAAAAGAAATACTCATCACCTAGAATTTATATTTAGAAGATTTTGATCCTGCCTCAAAGTCTCAAAAATAATCCTTAAATGTTTATCTTGATCTTCCTCAATGTAGAATAAACTAAAATAATCACAAACTGATCCAAAAAATCTCTAATTACTCTGTTTGTAAGATCCATAAAGATGGTTGGAACATTTATCACCCCAAAAGGCATGACTAAGAGTTCAGTGTCCATACCTCATACTGAAAGCTATCTTCATCACATTAGACTCTCTCACCTTCACCTAATTGTATCCAGATTGTAAATCAATCCTAAAAAATGCAGAAGATCTAGTAAGCTGATCGAATTGATCATCAATCTATAATAGAGAATTGTTGTGTTGATCACTAAAACTTATATATATCTTATTTCCCTTAACCACTTACAGGAGACCAAGAGGAGAGGGAAGGGAAGCAGAGAGATTTGGAGGAGTAGTTTAGTATTCATCCATCAAGCCAGTTAAGGGAATTATCATATTTAAGGTAGGCTCCCAATACCTTACTCTAATTGAAATTATATTAATTCTGTGAAAAATAGAAAAAATAATATATATGTTTTAAAATTTTATGTTAAAATATTTCTTCACTTTTGCATAATATTTTATTTTAAAATTTTCAATTCCCCCCCTCCCTCCAACCTCCTTAGTGTGTTATAACACTTTCAATTGGTATCAGAGCAAGATTCTCATTTCAATTGATTTAATCACCTGAGTAGATCCAAACTTGTCATAATTTGGAAATATGAACACTTTGGAAGGTTACTCCATTGCCCCCCTGCCACTATTTAATAGCATCCTATTTAATTTTTAAAAAATCAGAATGTCTACCTTTTAGAATCAACTAAATTTTGCAAGTGGCATTTGATTCAAACTGGGTATTCATTACCATATATAATTGTGAATGGCATTAAGGCTGAAATACCTTTTATTGAATGGATTTTAGAAAAAACTTAAATGCTAAATATTAAATTGCTTCTTTTGTGCACTAAATTAGAAGATTATATACATGTGTCGACTTGTACCACTGGTAAAGAAATATGAGATAAATTGTGTATTACTTACAAAGGCACAAGTGAAGTCAAGCAATCAGGCATGAATACTCTATTACATAGCTACGAACTATTTTGCATACAACCTAGCAGGTCTATCATGGATATGTACACTAGGTTTACTAAAATTATTACATCCCTGCATGTTTTGGATAGAGAAATTTTTAATGCTATAAAAGTTAGTAACTATTGTGATATTTGTTTGAATTTTGATATGCCAATATGATAGTTATTTTTGAATCTAAAGATCTGAATTCTTACTCTATTGATAACTTACTTGGATCTTTGATTGCATATGAGCAAAAAGCCAATGTATATATATATATATATATATATATATATATATATATATATATATATGTGTGACAAGAGGAAGGAGAAGACTATTGAACTAAAAAAAATTGATAACATGGAAAGCATTAATTCTAAAATTGATGCAGATGAGGATATTGCATTAATAATGATACAATTTAAATGATAACTGAAGAGAATGCAGAAGCACCACATCGATGTAAAAATACCAAAATAAATAAGTTTTACGCTGACATTATATGCTTTGAGTGCAAAAAGCTAGGGTACATTAGATTTGATTGCCCGAACCAAAG
The DNA here is from genome assembly GCA_019925795.1 of Dendrobium chrysotoxum. NCBI lineage: Eukaryota > Viridiplantae > Streptophyta > Magnoliopsida > Asparagales > Orchidaceae > Dendrobium > Dendrobium chrysotoxum. Next base: position 9,613,567 of record CM034303.1, on the reverse strand, counting down.
AACCAACTAGTGAAAAAAAAAAGAGAAAACGAAGAACTCAGAAGGTATTTTGAGCTAATTTAGATTCAAAATTACTAGAAATAAAAGCTTAAGTGGAGGTAACAAACTTATTTCTCATGGTAAAGAATACAACTAACAATACACCACTACTACTGATAATATGGTGCTATGGTACCAAGCTTTCTATCTGAGTGTCTAAAATTTTTCATTAAGAGCACTGCGACACTAGGTCTATAAATATCAAAATTCATTTCTCATTTGAGGCAACCAGATGAAGAGAGAAGGAAATGGATTTTAGAGAGATAAAGTTATATATAGAGGTCTTAGAGTTGATTTCATTAGATCGGTTAATTAGGAAAGTTAGTCAACATGAGGTAGGTTACCTAGGGGTGTCAATATTAGATATGAAACCTGGCCCGAATCGGACCGAAAAAATTCTTGGTTTAGGTCAACTTGTTTACCAAATGGGATGGGCTCGGGTTAAAGATACTAACCTGTTTTTAAAATTGGGTCTAGTTCAAGTTGACTCAAAACACAAAATAAAATATGAATTGACTCGGGTCGCATCTACATGCAAACAGACCCCACCGTGCTTTGCTCATGTGCATGCTCTGCCCTCCATCTCACATGTAATCATACCTATCGCTATGTGGTTTTCATTTGTGCGAGCACCCACACGTGCACTGCCTTTGCACCCACTGTCACACTCGTGCTCGTAGCTTGCATGCCCGGGCCTTTGCGTCCATCAATCAGCCCCCTGTGCCCCAGCATCTGTGCTAGCCAGTTGTTGACCTCATTTTTGTATGAGCTCAGTAGGACCAATCCACACCTTAGGATCTTTCCAATCCTTAGGATCAATCTTAACCCTAGGATCAATCTAATCTTAGATCAATCCAGACTTTAAGATCAATCCAAATTCAAATCAATTCTGACCCCAGATCAATATAATCTAAGACAAATCTAGATTCTAGGATTCTCCTAGACTTCAGACCCTAGGATCTATTCTAGACCCTAGGATTCTACCTGACTCTAGATCATATGATCCTCTTAGATCCTAGGATTCTCCTAGATCTATCTAGAGCTTAGGATTCTTCTAGATCCTAAGACTATTCTAGATCCCAGGCCTTAGGACTTCCAGACCCTAGGATCTTCCTAGAATCCAGACTTTAGGTTCTATTCTAGATCCTAAGAACCTGCTAGATCCCAGACCTTAAGATTTCCTAGACTCTAGGATCTTCCTAGATTTCAGTCCCTATGATCCACTCTGGACCCTAGGATTTCCCTAGATCAATTTAGATCTTAAGATTCTCCTAGATCTTAGATCTATCCAGATCTCAAATCCATTCAAACTCCAGACCAGTCCAAGCTTTAAATCAATCTATCCAAAACTCAAATCAATCTAGAATTCAAGTCAATTCAAATCCCTGACCAATCCTGACCTTCAAACAACCCAGATTTAGTTGCTCCAGCCTCTAATCCTATCTAATCATCTAAAATCACACAAATGATTATAAATGATTTAGATAGTTCAAACCCTATCATTCAAGCTCAAAATCCAATTCAAAACCAGATTTCCAGATTCAAATCCAAGGCTAAAGGTCTAAGTCCTGAAAGCCTTTTCCAGTTAATCTTTGAACATTTCAAAACCCTATCAAATGACCTCTGATTCAAGATCTGTTAGTTCCACACTGATGTGACATGTCTCTAGAGGTAACCCTCCAAATTTGAGCTCATTCTGAGATTTCTAACCCCAGAAACTGAATTGAAATTCAAACGCTGTAAAACCTTCAAATATTTACAGTCTATGCCACTGGACCTACCACCCAGTGGGTTTTGACCCTGGAGCTTTCTCCAAAGCCTCCAATTACCTCCAGACCCTTGATTATGACCCATTGAGCATTAAACTACATTTTGTTGGACTCAATTTGACCCCCAGTTGACCAGGGGTCAAAATGACCAAAATACCCCTATGGGGTGTGAATAGTCACTTTGGTTAAATGAGCTCCAAATCAAATGCAACTACCTCCAGCAAGTTTCAAATATCAAACCAAACCTGTTGAACCCAGAACCAGCCCCTGGGTCAACCTGGTTGACCAAGTCAACCTAGTTGACCTAGAAGGCCCATTTAGGGTCAAAACAGGTCATTTTGACCAAATGACCTCCCCAGACCTTGGGACCACCTCCGTTGGTCTCCAAATATCATTTCAAATCTATTGAACCCATTTCCAGACTGTGGACCCACCTGGTTGACCAAGTCAACCAGGGTTGACCTAAAAGGCCCATTAAAGGCCCAAATAGGTCATTTTGACCAAATGACCTCTCCAGACCTTGAGACTACCACCAGCAGACTCAGAAAGTCATTCTGAATTGGTTGGACCCAATCCCTGACCCTGGGTCAACCTGGTTGACAAAGTCAACACAGTTGACCCATTAAGCCCATTAAGGGTCTAAATAGGTCATTTGACCCAAATGACCTATTTGATCCTTGAAAACACTCCTGCCAGACTTTATATATCACTTCAGATTGATCCAGCCCAGACCTTGGCCCTTGGTCAACTTGGTTGACCAAGTCAACTCAGGTTGACCACTTCAAACCCTTAAGCTTCCCTACTTCAAATCACACCCCAAATGTATTCAAAACCCTGTCAAACTCCCCTGGCCATATCCTTTAATGATTTAGACCTGATTGGACCCTTGACCTAGTCAACAGTTGACTTGGTCAACTGAGTCCAAGTTCAATCAAATGTGACCCATTTGGGTCAAATTCCTTCAAATATTCATTTGAAACCTTTCAAATCTTCAAACCTACATCAATCAATGCCTTGAATTTTTTTTTTTTTTTACCCACCTCAAGTCAAATCACATTGAGTTTGACTTGGTCAACTCAATAAAACATGGTCAAACCCCTTAAACCTTCTCCCACTCATTCAAACTCAAGACCCTTAAGCTTTAAATCCCCTTTAAGCCATCAACTCAACACCCAAAGCTCTGTCCCATGCCAACTCAGCAGTCCACATGGACTTTGACTGGTCAACAGTCAAATTGAGCTTTCAAGAAGGTCAAACCTAGTCAAATCATTCCCCAAAGCTTAATGCACTCTAATCCAAATCATTCCATCTGTTGTAACAGACTCCAGAAGCTTCCTAAGGCTAATCTCAGCCCTTAGATCAAGAGTTCATGGCTTGGATTAACTCCATGTGTCTAAGTGGGGACCAAACCCCTTTACACATGGGATGTACCTCCTTGTCCTTTCATTCCCTGCTCTCTAACTGATTGAGGACATGTGGCAACATCCCAGCAAGTCTCCAAGTCATCCCAACCATCCATTTGGCATGGGGATGATTGAATAGGCTTAAAACCCTAAAATCAAGCTCATTCATTCATCTATCTTCTCTCACCTAAATTTTCTCCTCCAGAACTCCTCAAGCTTTCTAAGCTTCTCTGAGAGCTTCTCCAATAATCCCTATAGCTCCCCCATGCTTCTCCCCATCAAAATCTAGCCTCCAAAGCCCTCATTGGTGAAGAGAGAGGATCTAGAGAGAGAATCAGGAGATACACAAATAACTTCAAATCCAGTCAGATCTAGGTTTCGACGTCTTCTATAAAGTTGAAGAGGATATTAGCAGCTTTCCAACGAGCCCAAGATCGTCAAAATCCGACGGCTAGATTGTAAGTTATCATCATTTTAAGTTCTATGATCAAATATTGATTTCTCCCAAATCCCAATGCATGAAGCTTTGAAACTCCATGGATTGAAAGAGTAGGGTATCTAGATCCTATGTTTCAAATTTCATGAAATTTGAACGGTCGGATCGAAAGTTATGAGCATTTAAAATTCTAGTTTATTTTGAACTAAGATTTCGGGAGCGATCTGGACCGTCCGATCACGTGTGTATTGCGATCGGACGGTGCAGATCAAGCCGGACCGTATGTTGTAGCCGGCGGGATTCGAACCTGCGCCGTTTGGCCATACAGCCCGGTGACGTGGCAAAATCTGGTTCGTCCATCCGATCGGGCGCGGATCGGACGGCCTGATATCCTTGCTGACGTGGCAAGTGGCTCAATCAGAGTGTGCCACGTGTCAAGTACGAGGAAAGCCGCCGCCGCCGTCATTCCAATGATTGGCCGGCAGTTAAATTAATTAAAAATGAATTTAAAATTCATTTTAAATGCTCAAAACTTTAAAAATTCATAGAAAATTCATTTTTAATCCAAATTGCGTGTTCTTGGGCTTGTTGGAAAGCTCTTGACGTCTACTTTATTTTAAAAATAATTTGAAACAATTTTGATCATTGAGTTTAGAGAAAAATAGAGATGATGAGTTTTTATTTTTCTCACATTTCTCAAGATCCAATGGTCAAATTGACCTCAAATTTGGATGGCTTAGATTAGGGGGAATCCTTAACCCACCCTAATTTTCTTGGGTCATGTTCTGACCAGAATTTCTATGAAATGAATTTTCAAATGTATGGGTTCATTTTGGACCCATAAATTTAAAAATTCATAAATTTCTTTTATGCTTAGCATTAGGACATATGATTGCTGTGATGTGTTTACATATGTGTCCAAGGGTCTAGAAACCTTGATTCAAACCCAATTAAACTTAGTGACATCATTTAAGGACAATAATTAAGGATCTTAATTAGAAAACTTAGAAAATTCTAATAATTAGGATATAATTCCAATTGACTTGAAACTCAAACCATTTGAACTTAGTGACACCCTCAGCCCTAGGAAAATTTCCCACTGACTTTTGAGATCATTAAGCCCCTTAATTAACCTAATCAAGTTTAAACCTTAATTAAGCCATTAAATCTTCCAGAAATTATAATAAATCAAGTTTAAATCTAAAAATTACATTTAATACCTCAAACTGACCAGAATTGAACCCTTACTCAATGAAAAATAAAAGCCCCTTGACTGGACTTCAAAATTAAGTTTAATTTAATTTTAATTGAAATTCAATATTTAATTAACTTAATTAATTAAAAATAATTAAAAATTCCATAAAATTTCCAAACACTTGGAGATCACTCCTTAGGTCATTCCTGACCTTTGGAGTTAATTTCAAGGAGTTTGGAGGTCATTTGGATTCAAATCATAAAAACGGTCTCTAATTAAACAATTAAATAATTCATTAAATACTCAAAATTTCAAAAATTCATAACTAATTCAAATAAACTCCAAATTGAGCAAACTCAAAGGCATACAACTCATCTTAATGTCTAATATTTATTAAAAATGTTACGTTTCCAGAAATCAAACAAATTTGAAAAAGTCAACTTTTGGTCAAACTTAGTTCAAATTCAAGTCAAAACTTCAAACCTTCATAATAAAATGTAGAAACATCCAATTTCAGTGTACTTACTGTCTAACTGATCGTATTAAGGTCTAGTATTTTAATAAAATATTAAATTTCCAGAAAATACCTTAAATCAAAAAGTCATTTTTTAACCCCTTAATTAAATGATTAAAATAATCCAGAAAATACCAAAATTCAACATATCACTCAAAATTCCAGAAAACATTAATTTGAACTTAAAATCAGCAACCAACTAATTCTAATTAAAATTTAATCAACTTTCAAACCTTAATCAAACTCAAATCATTTAATTATATCGGATACCATTGGGTAACCCAAGCCTACGAGGCTATTAAATTAGCCCCAAGGAAGGTGAAATAAACTTCACGGCCTCGGTGTGAAACAAAGGTGGTATCCAGTAAACAATTAAAATCAAGTTTAAAATCAATTTCAAGTCATTAATATTTACATTCAAATTAAATCTTCCCTTAAACCTTCAACCAACTTGAACCTCAAGCAACTTCAATCAAGTGCCTATCTAGGACATATCAAAACCACATAGCCTCCTACACACACTTTAGATGGTTTGCTAGGACAACCAACTCTAGTCTTAGGCTAGGCCGGTGTTTACTTTTCTGCTGTGTGCCGGATTTTCGAGCTTTCACTGCATGCTGTTTGCTAGACATAGAATTGCTGTGATTGTTTATTTATTTATTGCACTCTGTGATGTGATTGATTATACGATTAGATCTACCCCTAGGCTAGGGACGATTTATACTAATTCAATCTTATGCAGGTGGCCATGCTCATACAGGGCATAAATTAAAGGGGGCAAAAAAATCATAAATATTAAATTGCACAGGTGCTCCAGAAAACTGCTAAGACCCCCTTTAAAATTAAAAGAGCATGGCCAAGCGTGGCTGTGATTGAGCATTTTTAAATTTCAAATATATAACTACTTGGGATATTTCTAAACTGTTGATTATTAGGATAACCTTGCAGGTTGTTGAGTCTAGATTTTTAATTTTCATTAATATAATTTGATTTGATTTTGAGTTTTATTATTTAAAGTACTTTGAGATTGAGATATTTAAAATCCAATTTGGAATCCAAAGAGGAAGGAACATCCCTTAGGGGAGAGTTCCTATCCATTTGGAGATCCAAATTAGGATGAAGTTCAAGTATCCAAAGAGAAAAGATAACACCCCTATCCAGGGGGAGTTTCTTTTCATTTGGATATCCAGACCCGACGATCCAAGGAGTTCTAAGGAGACGAAGAAGTGAAGAACGAGAAGAATCTCAAATCTCAAAGTCACTTGAGTCTTAGGAGTAGAATCCGGGTTGTAGTCAGTGGTACCCGGCCACTTTACTTTCCTGCAGACCCTGGGTTGTATAATTAAGGGCACTTGCCTATGGACTTTCAGTTTGAGTATTTATTTAATTGATTTTATTATTTAAATAATTTAATTGATGTGTTGATTGCGATCAAGGACCCGCATGCTTTTAGTAGTTTATTTGGCACTATTGCATGTCGATTTTGATTTAGCCTGGAACCCGATCGGAGGCTCGTGAGGGTACGGTCATAAATTTTTTCTACTTAAACAAAATTAAAATATTTAAGCTCAGATAGAAACTCTAACGCTCTTAAGAAGTAAGCCCGGACTCGCCGGGAGTTTTTCATGCATACATATTGACTTTTCTCATCCGTGTTAGGCACCTCCCCGCCTGAGGGTTCTGGCAGACCACCCGACCTATTAGGGTGCAGTTCTGTCCAAGGGGATGTTGTGCAATCTCTAGGATAAAATCTATTTTTTTAAGCCTGATTTTAAAATTGCTTCATTTTGATTTAAGCATTTCATCGAGTCAACTAGCATGCATTGCATTAGTAACAAATAAAAAATTGAGTCTAAATCTTTAATTGCATTTCTAGCTTAAGCATTTAACCCAACATATGTTAAGGGGTCAATTAGGATCTGCTCTAGATGTCGACCCTAACTCTTTAAACCAATCTTAATCAATTTCCCTAACCACTCTACATTTAAAGACTTTGACTCATGGTTTTGAAGCATTTAGGTGGTTTAGCTGGCTCCCTAATCCAGGCCGGGGTAAGTCCAGATTGCATTGCATTAGCTAGGATCCGGGTCACTGATTCTCAGTACCCATTTTAGACTTAAGTTCTGAGGCATGTCTTTAATCTTAAGACCTCAATCTTCTAGGAATCTAATTCCCACTTTCTAATAAAATTGACCATTCAAATTAAAAATCTCTTTCAATCTAATTCAAGCCCAACATTTAGGATAGTTTGAGGTGTTTCTGAAGTAATTCAGAATCTCAAAACACCTCCTACTCTTCTTTCTTTGACTCCAGAAATAAGTGTTCAACATTGAACCATTCCCGATTGAAAATTCTAGTCCCTACCTCCTTTGATATCGATCTCTGAAATCTTAAATAAAATTCGTATCGCTATTTTAATCGAGAGTATTCGTAGGAAATTTTCTGGTTTCCTACGATGTAATTAACTATGAGGGCTTGCGCTCGTATGAGATTTAGAAACCCAGACCAGATTTCAAAATCAAGTTTTTTCAAAACCTTTAATTAATTATCTTTGGGAAATCAAAACAAAAAAATGGCGATCGTTATTTTCATATTCAAACTATTGATAATGATTGATATCTTCTTTCTTCGGATAGATATGTCAATTACAATCATAGTTATGATTATGAAATTAATGATCCTATTCAGATTAACATAATCAAACAATTGATTAAACATCATTTTGATCTTTCGAGATCGTGTGTTGTTTCTCCTTGAGTTTGATTGTGATAATCAGGATAAATCAAGATTTGTAATCTGAACCTATTAGGGAACGATATGTTCACCTTCCGAGGTGATATATCATTCATAATAAGTGTTCGATTATAAAATTAAAATTCCAGAAATTCAACATTTCCCAAAAAAAATTAAAACACTTTTTCAAAACAATATTTTTTTCATCACATCACCAGTCATGTAGACCCATGGTTTATCTCTCCCGCTCATGGACATGTATCCATGCCCACATGATTCGTCTCTCCCCCTTACGAACAGGACACTCAGGTTAGGTCGGGCTAATCCGATAACCTATGCGGGTTGGGTTCGGATCTAGCAAGCTAAGCGATTGGGAGGTGGAGGAATTATTGAGTGGAAAAATTATATTAAAAAAATATTATTCAGTGCCCAACACCATAGTACTCTTAATCTTGCACTACAGCACTAAATACTAATCTTAGAATTACTATAGAACAGAGAGCTTAGTGCCATGATGGTGCTTTTCCTCCATTTCTTGGTGTTGTTGCCTTGTAAGTACAACTCCACAGTATTCTAGCTCATATTTTTAGAATTTTATTTTAATTTTTATTCATAATTTTAGATTTTTACTCTCTATACACCTTAAAAAATGTTACCCTTGATATTTTCACTATCAAGGGTAATACTAAAAATAGAGTGAATAAAAAAAACCAAGCCAATTCAAAACCAAATCAATTCATTAAATAAATTCATTCGATTCAAAATAAATTGGTATAATATTAATTCTACAATTAATAAAATCCAAACAACTATTGATCACTGACTTTATCGTACATTTCATTCAAACAATCATGTGTTCAATTAATTAATCACACACTTATGCATGCCATTCAATTATATATCATTTAACATGATATGCAATAGTAATAACTCAAAATTAAATGGACAATATTGAGAATCATACCAGTGGATCCTCCATGTGCATTGTTTTCATCCTGGTGAATCAAACTATAAACTCTTTGTAATAATGGTGCTTGCGCTAGCATAATAGAATATGTGGGTTATCTCTTACTTTCACTAGCTCCTCTTTCATTCGCCAAATTCACAGATCCTTCATTATATCCTCTCAGTGCTCTGCTCTAGGCATTGTACTCATTCCTTAAATCTATGAGGGAAGTTGACAATCATATACCCATATTAATCCACACTTGAAACATTATCCTGTCAATAGAAAATACTAACCTGGATGTCTTCTTCCATAATGAATACACTCTAAATTACTAGTAACAAAAACCATGGATCTTATTCGATAATCACTAAATATGAAACTCTTCTTTTCACTAACACTTCCTTAGCTCTTCTCTTCATGTAATAACCTAAAATTTTGACAATAATTTTAAAATGAAGATTTGGAGAAGTTTGAAAATTCTGAAAGGGAGCATTGCAAGACTACATTTTTAGGTGTAGGGGCGCTATGGGGAGAATCACCAAGGCTCTGGTTTTTGGCGCTTCGTTGCAAATACTCTGTTCTAAAATAAATCTAAAATGTGCATGGGACACTATAATGCCGGGTTCGAATGATGCAATGCTAGGCACTAAGACATGTTTATATAGCTAGAAAGTTGCAATCAAAAGAAGAAATTAATAGCATTTGAATGATAATAAAATAGGCAAATAATGCACGTTCATCTACAATCTTAAAGAAGAGATTCGAACTAGTAATTGAGAGGATAAATAAAAACCTGAAGAAGAGGTGAAAGTTACGTCGATGAAAAATGACAAAACAGATAAAGACCCTTAAATTATAAAAAATATAATGGGAGGTACAGTCCAATTTTTTTTAGTGATAACATAAATAAAAAAAATTAAATATTATTTCAATTTTTTTAATGAAATTCGAGGTCAATATTAACTGTTTATTTTTTATTTCTAATTATTATTTTAGAAAGTTAAAATCAAGTTTTTAAAAATCGGACCAACAGTTTGACTAGTTCAACTGTGGACCGGCCCCACTAATTATAAAACTCGCTTCTACATATTGAATTGAATTGAACTGGTCCTGGCTCAATGACCATTTAAATAATTAATAAATTAATTTAATATATTTAGAATAAACTTTCAACTTAAAACAAGTTAATTTAAATTTAATTTACTTTAATTTCTTAATAATCATTAAATTCCTAAACAATTATTTGCCAAAAATTTCCAACAAATTATTTCACATGACTACCACCCATGTGAATTGTTTTCACATGTAAACACTATATATATATATATATACAATACAAAGAGGAAGTTCCCAAGTGATGAATAACTAAATAAGTTAAAAGTTCTTAAAATGTATAACATATACTAAATATTTTAAAATAGATTCTTAAATAATTTTGCTAATGTAAATAAATAATATTTATTTTTTAGTTAATAATATTTAATAAATTTATTTTGTTTATTTATACATTACAAAAAAGAAATAGTTATTTATTTGTTTATTGTTAATAAATTATCTAACATGAATAATTTATAGATTTAAATTTATAATATAAATTTAATACATAATCTATAGATGTACATTATATCTAAACATATAACATAATATAAGAATAATTTATATTAAATTTATAATTTTATATGTGAAATAAATTTATGAAAATGTGAATTAAATTTAAAGATTGAAGGTATTTAAAATTAAACTTACAAAAGATATTATTAAAGAATTCAATTTATTTTTTGTTAAAAACTTATGTTATTATATAATGATAACATTATTGTTATGTCATAGAAATTTTATTTAAATAACTTTCATATTTATTATGTCATCTAGTTCAAACCCCTGGTCGACCCCAATAGAACCATCAAACCTTGAACCCCTCCATCTTCTTATTCTATGTCCGGTCTGATTTTCACAACCTTGGGTAAAATGTAAATGAAAAAATTTATAATTTGTAATGCCTATTTTTATATTTTAAAAAAGTTTAATAACCTCTCATTATCAATAAAATCAAGTATTTTTTTCTTGACATGAGTGATTAATCTCTAATTTTATTTTGTAGTTGATTTTTATAATAATTATAGCAAAAGAAGCTATTTCAACTTATAGTGTATTTATCTTAAAATAATTTCTAAAAATTTTAATATTTCATAATAAAATTATGATTACAATATCCTAATGCAATTTATTTTCTTATAAAAATTAGACCTCCAAGGAGATGAGTAAAAGAATGATAGTGATAATTTAACTATACTTCTATTTTAATAGAAAGAAAATAGTAATAATAATAATATAATCAAAATTTTTGGTGGTGGGGCCCCTTTCAAAATTTATCCATGATGCGGTGATAATATGTACTTTGATTAAATTCCTAACCACTTGGGCTTTGTTTTGAACAACTTTTTTTACTGTTTTCAAAACCAATTTTTAGTACAATTTTTTCTTTTTTTTGGTTCAAAAGATTTTTGTAGTAAAAAGCTGCTTTAAAAAATAGTAAAAAAGTTGTCTCAAAAGAAACGTTAATATACAATGCTAATGATGCCCTTGGATGGAGAGGAGATGCAGAAACAGCTAACTTATCTATTATTTTGTGATCCCCACATTTCCTTTCTTGTTATTGGAATTTTATTTTAGGACTTATATCTTTTTTCTTTATTTGTCCTTTTTCTTTCTACTTATCGTTTCAATAGTTAGTCTTAGATAGAGTGTTTTGAGGGACATTTAGGCCAATTAAGATAAACTCACACACACATTATATACGTAAGACTCGAACTCAAGACCTTTTGTTTGGTTAGTTCGATGTTTTGTTTTAGAAGAATTGGGACGTTGGAAAGAAAAGATAATATGGAGGTTTTATTTCCTTATTTATGTGTTGTTTTCTTTTTTGTTTTGCCACAGCTCTTATGGAGGTTAACATTGCTTCTTCAATCTAGTTTTTTTTTTTTTTTTCCTTACTTAATGCATTCAAATGTATAATAGGACAGAGTACCTGAGCAATGGTTGATAATAGTTGATAATAGGGGCAGATAGATGCCGTAATGTAGATGATCATGTAGGCTGACCCGGGGGTATCAATTACAATGGTAAAATGGTGACTTATCAACCTTTCCTTAGATGTTCGATCAAAAACCACTTGTACTCTTAACTCACTCATGGCACAACATTGGTGTGACCATCAATGACCATGGAATATTGAAAATTATTGATCATCTCCATGATAGACATGTTCAAAAGAAAGTCCCAAAGCGAACGATAATAACATGGAATCTTCTAGTTTTGACTCAAAACATTTCTTCTCGGCGACTCTTGAGAAATAAAATCCTGAAATTAAGTACAGATGAAGTTGAAACTTAGGAGTACGAAGAATCAAGGTGTGTGAGGAAACCACAATAACATCATCAATACAAGCATGCGTTCAAGGCTAAGCCTTCATTTGGGATAGTTTTTTTGCATCTTTACTTTTTAGGCAACAATTATAATTTTTATCTGGTCACTTCTATTTGATTGTTTTCGATAAATTTTTGTACTAGAAAGTTAATTTCTGTAACATATTTTTAGAAGATTGTTTTCTCCTCAATAACTTTAAAAAATCATAGTCGTCCTAAACGGACCCTAAATCTTATAAGCCTTAATTTAATGCTCATTTGTTTATTGAGGATTGTTCTAATTAATTGGTTGAAGTTGGCTGAAACTTTTTTTTTTATTATGTGGAAATTTTTGAAAGAAAAAAACTTGTGAACATAGTAAAATATGAACTTAAGGGTGGGGCTGTCACTTGCCAAGAACAGTTGCAGACTCATTGTTCGAGAGGGGGCACATAATTCTTTCTTGGCAAATGATGTGCAAGCTGCTTAATGAGAGCTTTCTTCTTATTGACTATTGCCAAATATTATACAACAAATATCAATTCTAATACCCACCTACAATAATAAGGTCATTGCCCACTATCACAAGCAGTATCCATTCATATCAACATCAATAAGACTGTGCACGCCATCAGCTCCAACCTTTACAATTGTTGATGCTAAACAGGATGCTCCTATTGTCAATAATGCCGATGTTTTCTACAGGGACAAAAACACCAACATCCACCATTGCCAACGCTGTGTCATCATCAATCATGATCAATATTGTTGACATTAGTGATCTCCAATAAAATCAATGCATCGATGTCTCCAAAGGTCATTAGTTGAATTTGTCCTCTCTTTATACGAGTCTATATGCAGTATTTAGAGTTTTCTTGGGACGAGCCTCAACAAATTCTTTGGAAAAGACATTTGTGAAGATCAACTGACATTTCTCATCTTTTAGTGGCCGGTATAGCGACATCACCATTGCCATATATGCAAGAAGTTAATTGATCGATGTTGAGGCTGATGGTAGTGTGCAAAGACTTGATACTCGTTGTTGGAAGAGGAGTCTTTTGATCTGTTGTTACAAATATCCACTTGAGGGGTGTCTGCAAGAGGATGATTCAGGTTACACAGAATCACCCTTATGAGCCTTTCTTCCATCTTCGTAAGCTGCCTATTTGTGATGAATTCTTGATTCTCCACCATTTCAGTCAATTTTTCTATTGCTAGGTGTTCTACTATAAGAAATTAAGCCTTCTCAATATGTAAGAAATTAAGCCTTCGCATAAGTTAAGAAAGCAAAAAAGTCCAGCGAAGATGACGATGCAGTTTTAGTGATGATCGCAAAGTGGCCATTAGAAAGCCGATGGTGGAGCACAGAGGAGGACAAAATCCTCAAAATTGTTGAAGAATATGGAGTTAACAACCATGACATCATATGCAGAAGTTCAATGTGCAGAAGTTCAATGCTGAACATTGCTAACAAGATTAATGTATGTCATGAATATAAGCACCAATGCCCACTAATACCAATGAAATCACTGCATGCCATCAGTGATAACCATGATATCCAAAGGTCATTAGTCGGATTTATCCTCCCTTTGTATGAGTCCATATGTAATATTTTAAATTTTGATTGGGACGAGTCCAACAAATTCCCTGGAAAAGACATTTGTGAAGATTGAGTGACATTTCTTGGCTTAAGTGGCATATTGACATCACCACTGCCTTATATGTAATAAGTTTAATTAATTGTTGAGTTAACGATAGTGTGCAGAGATTTGATACTAGTAATGAGAAGAGGAGTCATTTGATCCATTAGAGATATCAATATGAAGAGTCTTAATATCCATTGTTAGAAATATCATGGTTTTGTCCTTCTAGTATTTTCCTTATTACATTTTTTTTATCGCTAATGAGCTTCTTATATTTATGTTCTTATAGAATTTTATCTATCATAAAGATAAAAAATTGTAAATCTATCACCACAAAATTTTAATCACACTATAATATCGTAAGCCAAAAAAATATTTTTATGTAATGTGTGCGAAAATTTTTTATAATAACTTTAATAAGTGTAATAATAAAAAATTATATAGAAATCTATTTTAATGATGAGCATTATAAGTTGTCAGTTCACAAACATGTAGATTTCATTTGGGATTGTTTATTTATGACTTTTCAGGTCACAAACATAATTTTTTTTATTCGGTCATTGCTTTTTTGTTGTTCTGAAATTTTTTTGTAGTAGAAAACTACTTTCTACAACAACTTAAAAAAGTTATTTTCTCTACAGCGGCTTTATAAAATAGTAAGAAAGCTGTCTCAAACAAAGCTTTAATTATTGATTAAGGCTTCGTTTGGAACGGCTTTTTTATTGCTTCTTAAAATGGAGTTCTAGTATAAAAATTTTAATTTTTGTACTAAAACTCCATTTTAAGAAACAATAAAAAAGTTATCCCAAACGAAGCCTAAATCTATGTAAAAGATGACAATATTATATTAATAATTTATTTCTACATTATAGATCAACTATTAATCATTTGTGTTCTATATTTAATGGTTATAATATAGAAAATAATTATTCATATATAAGAACAACATACACCGAATTAAGTTCCCGTGGAACTAAATCCGATTGAACTGGTCTTCCCTATCCAAACCAAAAACCATGTCATACAAATCCTTCAACCGTTTCAGTCTCTCTCTCTCTCTCTCTCTCTCTCTCTCTCTCTCTCTCTCTCTCTCTCTCTCTCTCTCTCTCTCCCCCCCTCTTATTTACAAAAAAGGGCATAGCACAGCTTTAGGCTTCATTTGGGACGACTTTCTTACTGCTTCTTAAAATAGTTTTTTAGTACAAAAAATAAAAGTTGATTTAAGAAGCAGTAAAAAAAGTAGTCCCAATTAAACAAAGCCTTAGTCCATAGCTACTCCCTCTCCTCTTCACTCTCTCGCCTCCAACTCTCTCTATATTTCAGAGATTAAGAGTATAGATCTGACAATGCTTTCCCTAGTAGTGTAGTTCATCTCTCTCTCTCTCCAAGGTGAAAGGGTGGAGCACATAATAAGGAAAAACACTGTTGAAGCACCAATTATACATTTGTCTAATCTTCCTTCTCTCTGATGTAAGGAGAAAACATGAAAATAACTCCTAAGGGAAAGAACACCAAAGAACAATAAAACTACTGTATTTTCTAAAAAATTATATCATATCATATCATATATGTTCACTATTTCCTACATCTTGCATAAAACTACACAATAGAAGTTCAAGAAGAAATAGTAATAAACTAGGTGCAATAATACTAAGGTATGCTATAACTAAAAATGCTCTGCATCATTCTCCCCCATTGTCTGAGGAATCCAGGGCCAAGGACTAGGGCTAAATATGGAACACGGGCCTCATTGAGGGGCCAAAATTCATGCGAGATGAGAGCAGGGTTGGTAGAATAGAATGCGGGTCGAGTGGAGTCGAATTTTTGCGAGATGGAGTGGGGCTGGTTAAGCAGACAGTGCGATCAGGTTGAAGGTGCATAATTGGGCTGAAGGCAAGAGCTGTGTAATCGGGTGAGGATGTGTACGAACAAGAACACAGGTAGCAAAGGAGATGGCGGGTCGCATGAGTGGTGTTGTGTGTGGAGATGGGCTGCAAGTTGGCTGCGGATGAGCGAAGATGCCTGACGATATGGTTGCCATCAGAGAGAGTTGAATATCCAGAATATTTGCCGGAATCTGCATTTGGATGATCCGTTAAGGGAGCAGTACTTCTCTAAACTTTTGTAGCTCATTTTCTCACACCATGAAGTGATGAAAGAGACCCTCCATTAACTCATCCATTCACTTTGTGAAGCTCGCTTGCGCTGCCCACAAAAGCATCTGAACCTCAATCTTCATCAAGGGTCGTATGTCTTCTTTCTTTATCCGAGGTCTCACAAGAGCTTTCTCTGGCTCTGATACAAAACTGATGTAAAGAGAAAACATGAAAACAACTCCTATGAGCAAGAACGCCAAAGAATAGTAAAACTACTATATTTTCCAAAAAATTAAATCATATAATTTCTCCTCACTATCTCCTACAGCTTGTATATAACTACAGAATAGAAGTTTCTAGAAAAAATAGGAACAAACTTGATCCTGGTGCTTAACTTGATACCGAGAATCTCATCATACTCTATAGATTTAAAGAAGAACGAGGGCATCTTCTCCTTTGCCTCAAATTCACAGTCAATCAATGACTTTCTTAGCCACTTTTTTTTTTTTTTGAGAAGCTAAGCAGATGGTCCTTCCCTGCCACATACACCCTCCTCAGAGGGTGGAAAGGATCAACCTCTCTAGAGGACTCGGCTTGACTCCTCGAGCCCTTTGCCTCCAACTTGACTTTAAAGGTGGAGACCACCTACTTGCCCTTCTACTTTTCAACCTTAGACTTAGGCATTAGTGCTTTCTTCACCTTCTCCATACCTCATCATCTTCATCGATGGTTATTTCCTGAATTGTGATAAGGGTGGAATTTTGATTGAATTTTGTTCATCCTATTTAAAAATTATTTTAAAATTTTTGATCAATGTGATTTTAAAAAAGTAGTCCATGATTCACGTTTGGAGTATTTTTATATGAATAAAACTTTAGTATATTGCTCTAAGAAATAAAATAGTAGACATATTTCTCAAATTTCAAGCATTATAGGGCACGCGCACACACACATTTTACTCTTAAAGCTTTTGAGGCTTGGAGATTAGTGGAAAGTCAAAGATAGAGGTAAAGTACATGCATTGGTAGAGTGATTATATTTTATCTTGTAAGTAGGAATTGATTGGTGATGAGGGATGGTGGATGGATGGGGACCTTAGATCATTGATGTGATCAATTGGTGGATGTGGGGGACTTCTAAATAAAATTAGAAGATTTAAGATTAAATTTTAAAGATAAGTTACTTTGAAATTTGGGAGGTAGGTCACAAGCTTGGTAGTATGTTCGAGATATAAACTAAACTTCTACCAATTAGTTTCTATAGGTATCCAAATCCAGCAAACTTGGGATTCATTTGAATGAAATATTGTATAGTTTATTTCTAAAAAAAGTAAGTAAGGTTTGGAGAGGTGTATGCGAACCAAATAAGCTTTGGAAGAGATATATGCTAATTCTGTCCAGAACAGACCAACATTAGGAATTTTGTTGTGGTTTCATGTTGAATGGGTTGAATTCAATAATTCCAATTGGAAACTATTTAGGAAATTCTCTATATATGATTTGTTTTAGATTTTATTTTTGGGATTTTAATATATTTTTGATATTTTTTATGTGACTGAAAATGCTTTCTTAGTAGAAGAAACTAATTTGATATAGAATTAGGTTTCTTCTACAAAACTTTGGCTAGAATAACCCAAATTAAATTTATAGTTATTAAAATATAAACTGCGGACTAATTTAAAGGTTTTGGTTGAATTTTATGAAGTTTTTGTTGGTCAAATTATAAGTGGAACAAGATTGGTCTAGCAAAGTCTGATTCCTTGTTTGGTTCTAGTAGGAATGATTAAACTTGAATTTAAATTGAGATAATCATATTTATATTTTTTTAAGATAGATTACACACACTAGAACAAAATAGTAGAAATTTTTTGTAAAAAAGTACATAAAATTAAAAACCTACCCACCAAATTAGGGAATCCGAGAAGATCATCTAATCTCCTTAGAGTGGATGGCGCATCTAAGCACAATAGTAATCACTTCATTTTAGTCCAAGGAAACACTTACACAACTAAATTATAATGAAGAGACACACGTATTCATTCAATCCTAAAATGAGAGAGAAAAAGGAGAGAGAGAGAGAGAGAGAGATCCCCATCTTGCTCCATGCTTGGGCCCACATGAAAACAACTTAAATTACCTCTATATACACTCACACACTAGCAAGACCATGCCTTCCTAACTTGAAATGACTTAGATTTTAATAGAATGGCTACTAACAAAGCAAAATCTAATAATAGGAAGTTCACATAACAGTTACAATACCCAAAACCATGAAATTATATAACACATAAGATCAAACTCATTAAATAGAAAAAAAAGATATAGATTTCACAATTAGTCATCATGGATCATTCATGACTTTAGCTCATATGATTTTTCCTTGCCCTAATTATTGGACTACTTTCATGTGCAACATCAGTTCCCTTGGATCCCAAAGAAATCTTCTTTGAAGAGATGAAGTCCAAGTAGTGAGTTGCTAGGTGTAATATTCGTTACCCAAAATTTAAGTAATTCTTTGCTAATGATTGTTAATTGATAATTAGTAATTATGAGTCTTAGAAGGTTGAATGAGATATAAAGTAACTAATATTTGGGGTCTAAGAAGTGAAAATATGAAATATGAAGTTTTAATGCGGGTGCCACGTCGCCAAGATTGGCAGCGTCACGAACATTTATCTCTTGGGTTTTTGGATAAAAATTAGTTTGAGCATGCGTCACGATGCTGTGGATGTGTTGCCATAATGCTCGGTTTAATATAAGAAGAACATTATCTGCGGGTACTGATGTGCTAGAGAAGTAAGCACCATAAAGCTAGGTCAAAATAGTAGAAATATTATATTGAAATATTTGAAACCATTTTTTATTTCCCATTCCAAGGCCATCTTGCTGGAGAAGAGAAGTGGAGAAGGGAGAAGAGAAAAAGGAAAGAGAAAGAGAGGGAGGAGATTCAGAAGCCAAAGCTTGAGAATTGATCGTCTGTCTACATAGAAAAATTATAGAGCTCGAGGTATGCCTTTGAATCTCTATTTTTTATTTTAATTCCTATTATTTTCTAATGAGTTATAGCTTAAAGTATATTTTTCTCAAATTTTTATGAATTTTTTGTTAGCCCCATGAGCTTTGTAGTCGGACCATTGGATTTTGATGATAATAAATATATATTTCATGTATCTAATGTCTTCATTTTAGTTTTTCAGGTTTTCACAAGTGATTGAGCTAAATCATGAAAGAAGCTTCTAAAGCTGGTGTGAAGATGGGGTTTGGGGTATTAATATCTATGTAAACACTTACAATGACTTATAATAAATGTGCTCACAAATAAAATGAATTCATCCATAAGAAAATCACATTATCATACATTAGCAACTTCATTTTTATATTGATTTGAAACTAGCTTCATTTATGACAATAAATGCTCACTTGCTCAATTTGTGCTTCGCATTCTTTTGTGGTAAGTTTTATTATTGATGTATAACTTCATGACACTTAAACCTTCTAGCAAGATATCAATCATTTACAGCTCTAAAAAAGAAAGATGCTCATTTTTAGTGGAATGAAAATTGGAACAAAGTATTTAACAGTATAAAACAGTATCTAACAAACCTCTAGTCTTAGTTGCTCCCATCCTAGGGAAGCCCCTAGTTTTATATACAACAGCTTTCAGTGAATCTCTCAACACCTTATTAGCTCAGGTTAATGAGAAAGGGAATGAGAATGTACTTTATTATCTGGGTAGACATTTTCTTTCAATTGAACTATATTATCCTCCGATTAAGAAGCATTATTTGGCTTTAATCTTTGTCGCTCAAAAGTTAAGGCACTATATATTTTCTCATAAGCTAGATCTGATATCTAGAGTAAATCCCTTACAATTTTTTAAGACTCATCCAACATTATCAAGGAGATTGGCCTATTGGTCTATGATTATATCACAGTTTAAAATTACATTCATTTATCTATGTGCTGTTAAAGGGAAAGATATTGTAGATTTCTTAGCAGTTCATCCAATGCCAGATGTTTGTTTGATAAATGATGAACCACTACACAAACAAATCATGAAACTAGAGTCAAATAAAAAGCCTACTTGGGAAATCTATTTTGATGGTGCTACCTCTAGTCAATAAGGAGTATCTGATGACATTTCCACAGGGAAGGCTTGAATGTGCATAGTATTCATCACTCCAGATAAAGGCTAAATGCATTACTCTTACCACATGTCAGAACCTTATACAAATAATGAAGTTGAGTACGAGGCACTTAACTAGGTTAGAGTTCATAATCTTAAATGAAATCTAAGAGATTAAAATCTTTAGAGATTCCTAGCTAGTCATTAATCAGATAGCTGGAATTTATAAAGTGTTAAAGGAAAGTCTAATTCCCTATCATCAGTATACAATGCATCTCCTTAAATAAATTTTGAATGTAACATTATATAGGATTGCTCATGGAAATAACTCTATAGTTGATGCCTTAATGAAACTAGCTAAAGCTCTGGCTTATCTAGAAGGAGATTCAATTTTGATAAAAGTACAAGGTTATAAAGTGTTATCACTTATAGACTTTTAATATATAAATATAAAATCACCAACCTAGGTGAAAATTATTTTTTTAATTGTTAATGAAGTGGATTGGAGAAAACTTTTCATTGAATACTTGCAATAAAATAAGCTCCCTCATGATAGATTGATAATCAATCAAATCAAGAGAAGATCTATGTCATATGCTTTAATTAACAGTACCTTATATAGAAGATCATTCGAACAGATGAGATTACGGTGTTTAAGTAAATTTGAAGCATAGAAGATTATATAAGAAGTGCATATGCGATTGTGTTGTGTACACTAATGAGGACCCAAAATGAAAAAGAATGTAATATTGTTGGCCATCAATAATAGATGACTGCATGAAAGACACTGTTGTTGTAATAACCTGTATTTTGACCTAAGAAAAAAAAATTTTAGGAGTCATTTTAAGCCAAATTTAAAAATTGTCTTTGCCATAGCATTTATATTATATGTTTTAATTACATAATTTTTTTATAATTTTCAGGTACTAACGCAAATCCTTAAGAAATTGTTACATGTCTGTACAAGTTAAGATTTTGGGACTATTAGGTGTCCGTTTTACAAACTGATTTCATCAATATTTTTAAATAAATAATTTATTTTAAAGATATTTTTTTAATTTTTTGAAACTCCAAAAGAATTTTTATAAAATTTATAATGAAATTAATTAAATTTTATAATTAACTATATTCTTATTTAACTCCTAAATATCCAATACTGCTAACTATTTCATTAAAAAAATCCTTTTAGCTTTTTCATTTTTTTAAATTTCTCACACCAGAGAGATGTGAGGGAGATTTAAGAGAGAAAAGAGAAGAGAGAGAAAAGAAAAGCTATGTTTTAGAGATCGCAATACGATTTTCATCCATCGAGCCTGCTAGGATAATTGCTTGTCTCATTATAAGAAATCATTACCCTATTTTCGTTTTCAATATTTTTATATTTTTTGTATTTTTCTGATCAAATTTGTGTTCTCATTACTGTAAAAAGAGGATAAGTTTGTATGGTAAACATTTCATCACATAACTTTTTATATGTGATAGATCTCGTTAATATGAACATTTTGACTATAACATATTGAATTTTCATTTGTTAAATTGAAAGAAAATGATTTTTTTGAAGTAAATACATAGTGTATAAATTTGATAAATTTTCATGTATTTATATATTTCTGCATTTCATACATGATATTGACTTATGATATTTACTTACATTGTATAGAAAAGATAGCATTTGCATGTAAATAAGAATGGTTGGATGTTAACACTATAATGAATGCGGGTTAGCTCTTAAAATATATCACCCTGCATAAGAGAGTGGGCCGACGGGCTTTTCTTTATAGTAAATGTTAGTGGTGTAATCCTTGTTGTAGCCTGTAACCGATTGAGTGAATTATGTTGACGGGTAGAGGATAACGACTCATAATGATTATTGAAAGCCACCTATAATGATAGTTGATTAATTAAATAAGTAATAATTAATATGACTGATGACTAACTGAGAAGCAGTTGGGATAAGGATGTTGAAAACATCACACTAAAGCTGAAAGTCATGCCTTACTTTTTATAATTATACTCATGATGATATTTACTAGTACATTAAATTGATTGACAAATTGATATCTCATACTGGTATTAATGTTGATACAAAATAGCATAACATATAGACATAATTCATTTGGTGATAGTCTTTTTATTATTTTTTTTTATAGTTGTATAGTTGATAGATCTCTTTTGACTTTGCTGATCATATTGATCTTAAATGTGATATGATTTAATTTATTATTCATATTAAATGATGATTGATATTAACTAGAACTGAACATACATATTAATTCGTTTGTCTTATATTAAAAGCAGTGATAGAGTTTTGGTTACTTGCTGGGCTTTTATACTTATTATGTGGTTTTAAATTATTTCGGGTAAAGAGCCTACAGCTTGAGGCTTTGTATTGATGCTAGTATTGTTTTTATGTTAGATTTTGATTTATGTATTTTTTATAACTAGTGTGGCTATTGTATATATTTTTTTGGACTCTAGTTGTAGATTATAATTATTAATAATAGTAATATGAATTATATTTTTCATATTTTATTGATTTTCTTTAATACAGTTAATCAATTCTGGATGTCTGTATTGATCTTGTTGATAAATGAATGAATATTATATAAAAAAAGATAATAAAAAAGATGTTCTTCCACTTAGATCTTGGGATATGATAGTTGTTGTAAATACCAAGTGCGTGGTGTAATTTTATATGAACCATCACATGTCTTACATCCAATCATTATTTTATGGCCTTTCAAAAGTTGGGTTACAGATATTATCGGTCCAATTGATCTGCCGTCTTCCACAGGTAATAGGTTTATATTAGCAACAATAGATTACTTCTCAAAATAGGAAGAGGTAATACTTCTAAGAGAAGTTAAATCCCATCATGTTCTAAAATTTTTAAAACATAACTAATTTAAATATTAAATCAGTAAGACTTAAATTTAAATTAAAAATTCAATTCAATCTGTAATAAAAAAATTTCTTCAAATAAACAACTTAAATAATAGATCCCCTTGGACATATTAAAGCCACACAGCCTTCTTCACATACTATAAATGATTTGCTAGGACAACCAACTTTAGTCTAGGTTAGGACGATGGTTGACTTGGTATGATTTGCGGATGCTTTGCTTGGAGAGCATCCTATGTTTGTTTATTTATTTTTAGCACTTTGAATATTATACAAGCTTTAATTTCTATCGGTGCTCCTTGGTTTCTTATAGTTTTCATTAAATTCATTAGGTTCTTATACGCATACATAGCACTCTATTATTATATATGTAATTATACTTGCTCTTACATTATTTCTTTTATTACCTTCAAGAGTTAATATGGAATTCACTTAGGATCTGACGTAAATGTAAAAAGTCATTGCATATATAGTTTGTATATAGATTGAGTTGTAAAGTATCGATGAGATGTAAAGATTTAAAGGTATTTGCATATATATATATAAATATATAGGACTCCAAAAGATAGTTCCCTCACCCTTGGAGGGTATTCTCATTTAGAATTCTATAAGAAGATTCAAACCTAGAAGATGATAAGTTGGTATATTTAAATATGTATATTTCATAGGTATAGAAAACCAGGTTTGTTGTAGTAGAGTCTTACCACCTTACTTTCCTATAGACCCTGGGTTATACCATTCTCTTCTATAAATGAAATAAAAAATTTCTTTTACACTGTACTTATTTATACACTACTTTATATACATGCACTGCATTCATATAGGTGGTAGATTGCATTAGAGGGTAGTCCTTTTTATAGGTTTCATTTGATGTATATATTCTAGACTTTGTAAAACTTGTATACTAGAATTAGGATGATACAATAGTGGTACCATATACACAAATACCTTTACCCTGACATACATATATACATGAATTTTACTTTCTGCAACATCCACTAGCTCAGCACACAAGCTAAAGGCAAAGTATGAGGGGCCTAAGTGTCAGGGTTGTCGTAGTTTTCCTTATAGTTAGGGTTGTTATACTACTAGACTATTTCAGGAATTTTGGACTTGGCATTTAGACAATTTAGTTTAGGTAAAGAAAGAGAAAACTTAGAGCTTAGTGAATCTTCTGGCTAAAGCCACTTCAATTTAAATGTTAAAATATTCATCTTGAGTTATCTGATTTAGTGTCTAACTAGCTCATTACTTCCTTAAGGAAAGATCTCATCTTCTCTTACATTTCATTAAGGCAATTAATATGTATTTTAAGGTTGTTAGCTGGCAGTGCACTCCAAGCAAGCGTAAGTCCAGGTATATTTGCACCCCTAAACTTCCTTTCGAGGATATTTTCCTGATCTTTTAAATGGACTTTATAAGTCTAAAATAAATATAGAGAGTATTTTTAAAGTGATTGATTGAAGCCTTCTAAATATTTAAATTAAATATAATAGATATTTAAATTTAAAGTAAGTCTAGTCTCCACTTTAATCAAAAGTCTTCTCTTTAGAGATGTAATTAACTATAAAGGCTTGCCTATATGGGAACCTAAGGACCCAGAGTAAAATAACCTTGTCTTAGTCCTCTAAGATGTGAATAATTCTTTGGATACAGATTAAAGCTAATCTTTGGTTAATTTCATTTTCAGAATGATAGGTGAATACGAATTTTATCCTTTGGGATGAATTCTATATTCCCTATGATGAGTTTGATTATAAAAATAAATTATTTCTCTTCTCAAGTAGAGTGTAGCTTTAATTTATCTTTAGAGGTAGTTAATGTTGGATATGCAGATTTTTCTAAAGAAATACTATATTGAATCAGTGGCCAATACCATTTATTTTGTCCACAAACCATGTGGTGCTGGGCAATTTGGTGTGATGGTGCTTAATGTAATGCTGCGGCACTTTAAGGATAGGGTCTCATCTCTATGCTCTCCAGCTAATTTTCTATGATCTCTCTACTGTAATGCTGAAGATATAACACTGTAGTGTTAGAATAAGCTTTGGCACTGTGATTCTATTTCATTTTTCATAATTTTTTTACTATTTTCTTGCATAAAATATAAGGATTAAAAGTAAAAAATATCATAATATAGGCAATTTGAATTAATAGTTTTTATCTTATCATTAGTTTTAAAAGTAAAGCTTATACTTGGTTCTACACACTCTCTAGAAACACTATCCTCAACTTCACTCACCTTGTTAAACTTTCATAAAAAATTTCATTGAAAATCAAAGAATTATCAAAGACTACTCTCATCTTTGTGGGATTTGCCAAAATGATGGAGAAATATTGAAAGAGTATTTTAAATTTTTTTTTAAGTATGTCACATTCTAGGAGTAGATCCAAAATTATTACAAGGTGTCTTTCTTTGAGGTCTTCATCCTAAACTGTTCTACTCGTTAATGGGAGAGACAGCTTGCTCATACACAAATCTAACTCATAAAAAAAACTCCAATAATTACTGATGTGGTATTTAATGCCCATCAAAAGTAGTTTAAGTAATCATTTACCAAATGTTAAATTCATGAGAATTTGATCAGCTTATACAATGAAGAAGGCATGAGAATTTAAAGGTCAATTCTCACCAAATTTCTTTTAGGGTCACCTAATTACACCCCTTTAAAAACATCTAGGGTTAATATTTTTATAAAGATTCAAAATTTTTAACTTCTCAAGTGGCTAAAGCCTCTAAGAAATCCAAACGGCAAAGTTCTATCCCAATATTGTAACTTCCAACATTTAAAAGGACACCCAACTAAAAAAATATTTTTAATTAAAAATTTAACGTCTGATTTGCCAAAGATATTTAGGTCATTATTTATAAGTGCAATTTATAGATCATCAACCTTAGTTAGAGGTGATAAAAATTTATGGCAAAAAAATTATTAACATTATTAACTAAGTGTGTCATCATAATGAAGTTATTCAATGAATTTTTGACCTTTTTAGAAATTTTCAACTTTAATATTTCAAGTTTTTATTTATTATATAAATAATATTGCAACTAATAAAATCTTGAGAAGGCCCACCCATGAGGTATCCTCGATGGGAAGCTAGTAGCAGACATGATCCATAATGGAAAGACTCCATGAGAGTAAGTGGTAAACAAGGTCTCCACTCATAATGGAAGGCACACTCATAAGGTAGCCTCAAAGGAAAGCTAGTAGTGGATAATGTCCTCATTAGGAATACCCCATGAGGGAAAGTGCTAAATAGGGTCCCACTCATAATTTTGAGAATACACATTAATGTGATAGCATCAAAGAGAAGCTAATAGCGGATAGGGTTCTTAGAAAAAAGATTCTCTAAGTGTAAGTGGTAGATAGGTTCTCCACTCCTTTAAAACCGTAGAAGATCAAAGCCTTAGAAGGTTTAAGATTATTCAAAAGCCTTTAAAGGATAACACCTAAGAAAGAACACATTTTATGTAAAACCTTGGAACCTAAAGTCTCAAAAGTCATATGTACACCTACAACCTCAATAGGCATAAGCCTCATATGGTATAAGATTATCAAAAAATCTTAGAAGGTATAAACCTTAAAACGTATAGGTAAACAAAAAATCTTAAAAGGAAAAAAGTCTCAAAAGTTACAAGCACATAAAATCTCAGAAGGCTAAAAGCCTCAAAGGTATAGATTTCTTTAATTATTTAAAAATCTCATAAGGTAAAAGCTTAAACTGGTTCAACTACAACAACTACTACTACATCAAGCCTTTATCCCACTACATGGGGTCGATTACATGAATCCTTTTTCTCTATTGTGTATTGTTAAGAGTCAAATTCTCATTTAATTCTAAAAAAGAAAGGTCATTTCTAATATTTTATAACCAAGCCTTAAAAGGTTCAAGATTGTACAAAATCTTTTAAAGATAAAGGCCTCACAAGGAATATATGTATGTATAACCTTGAAAGGTAAAATTGTTAGAAGATATATGTATAGTTAAAACATTAGAAGTATAAGCCTCATAAGGTATAGAATTATCCAAAATCCTACGAAGGCTAAATGCCTCATATGGTATAGGTTTCTTCAATTTTTCAAAAAACTTTGAAGGCTAAATGCTATAGAATGTATAAATTTCTCTGATCCCTATGCTCTAACTAGGGGGCACTACCTCAAAGAATATCTCAAATATGCATTAAAGACTTATTTTCTCTAAAGGGAAAGTTAAAACTTATAACTATTGTTACATAGATATAGAGCATTCATTAGTTATAATAAATTGAAAATAAATATCAGTCAAGCTCATATAAATCGCAAAGCCACATAGAGTGGTATTATATTTACATGATATCAACATAATAAATTCCAAACATACAATCTTTTATATTTAAAATATTAATACAATGAGCTAAAGATAAAATTTCATGAATTGAAGTACTTTCATCAGTGTCTTGTCTACATCTGAAACTATAATAATTTTTGGCAACAATTGCCTTGCTATCTGGAGAAAATTATGAGCTTCAAAATATGGTGAAAAATCTCTCAAAATGAAGTTAGTTAACTTTCATTCAAGATGAAGACCAAAGCTCTACCGTTAAGATAGAAATCTTGAATATCACTCACAACTTTGTATGAATATTAATTCATTCTCTTGAAGGAGGGGCTCTGATGCTTGAAAGGGGATATGCACAAACTATCCAGAATAATATTTCACTAGAGCTTGGGAAGGAGGAGGTACTACCTATACAAGATAGTGGAAGGCCTCTCTTAAGAGAAGAACAAGGTGATAAGAGCAACTAGTTCTCTACAGAGAGAAGCCTATCTTAAGCTATTTTTTTTATGCTATAGATTTCTAGCAGATTTACGATGGAATTTTCGTCATAAACCTTGATACAATGATCTAGTATCGTTGTTTTCGATGGAAATATCCATCACAAATAGCAGCAGATTTGCGACGGATTTTTCGCAACAATGTACAACAGATATTCCACTACAAATTGCGGCGGATTGTTCGTCACACATCAGCAGCAAAATATTTGCGATGGATCTGTTCTGTCACAAATACTTTTGCGAAGCGGGTTTTCAAGGCGTATTCAATTCTTTTGTAAATCTACCGCAAACCAGGATTTGCGATGGATTTCTCTTGTTTTGCGGCGGATTATTCTATCGTAAAATGTTGGATTTCTTGTAGTGACACTACCTATACAAGACAATAGAGGGCCTCTCTTAGGAGAAGAGCAAGAGGGGAAAAAGTAACTCATGCTTTAAAGAGACTAGCATTGTAGCTTGAAAGGGGATAATGCTTATATAAGAGAGCAGAATGCCTCTCTTGAGAGAAGAAGTGGCAAAAAGAAGGGGGTCAAAGTAACTCGTTCTCTAAAGAGTGGGTTACTTGAGCTTTATAAGTGATACCACCTACACAAGACTGTGGAATACCACTCTTGACAAAAAAAGTGGAGAAGAGAATGGGGCTAAAATAACTCGTTATCTAAATAGAGGGACATTGGAACTTGAAATGGGGTTCTGCCTATACAAGACAATAGAATGTCTCTTTTGAGAGAAGAAGTGTGCAAGTATCTTCGCCTCTTAACAGGTATTTATACTTGAACATGATGGAGAGAGTTAAAAAAATTAAAGAGAGAGTTACAAAAATTAAAGAGAATGAGTAATAAAAATTAAATATAAGTTATAAAAACTAAGGACAAAGGGGTACAAAAATTAATGGAGTTATAAAACTTAAAGAGGAGAAGGTTAAATGAGTGGAAGTTAAAGAGATGGATGTCAAAGGTATGAAAGTAATAGAAGTTAAAAAAAAAAATCTCCCAAAAAAATTCTTTAGGAAAAAAATCTCCAAAAAAAAATGAAAATGAAAAGGTTATCAAGAAAAATTTTTTAGAAAAAAATTAAAAACTTCTTCAAAAAGAAAATTAGAGAAAAAAAATTCTGAAAAAAATGTAAAAAAATTAAAAAAAATGATGATGCAAAAAAATGAAAAAAATGATAAAAAGTTTATCTACAAAAAAAAAAAGAGAATAACAAATATAAAAAAAAATCATATTAACAAGATGAAAGGATTTTTAAAATTTTGAAATATATTTTTGGATGTAACAAGCTTTCACATCGAAAAATATGGGGGAAAATGATATATCTTTAAAATATTGGTATGATTGGCATGAATCTTGAGGTACTGTTTTAATTTGGAAACTTTCAGAGTTAACATCATGATTATTTGAATTCCACTTTCATCAAATTTATAGTTAAATTGAACATCCCAACAAGATAAATCAAAAGATACCAAAATTGGCCCAATGTGAGTCCAAATGAGATCAAATTAAACTTTTGAAGCATAATTGAAAATTTATAACATTAATTAGATGATCAAATAATCTTCAAATTTGACAAGCTTTTAGTTGAATCGACCGACTCAATCAGACAGATCCAACGAGCCCAGAATCACTCAATTTTGATATCATTAAGACACCTAAATGCTTAATAAATGTTTCATGACTACGAGAATCAATATAACTGTACGCTGAAGTATTTTAGATTCTGGTTCAAATTACCACATTGTTTATGCTAAAAAACCTATAAATATAGCTTCTTTCTTTAAATGAAGGGGGCAGAGGGAGAGAACTAGAGAGCTTTCTTATATTTTCTAGCTATCGCCGCCGACAACCGCCGACAACCACCGACAACCACCACCACTGTTGATGATCACCATTAATAATCCTTCACATCTTCAAACTATTGTCAAAATTTATCCTTGTTCTTAGGTTTCACTTGTCCGCTTGTAGACACCATACTTTTATAATCTTACACCATACTTTTATAATCTTACATAAGAGAAATAAGATATTTTGTTTTAATTTGGATGTTTTTGTTATGTTTGCTTTCTAGATCCATTTCTACACTGGGAGTAGAAAGAACACAAGAAGGCTATGGAAGCAAGAAAATGACTATGGTCCCTAGAAAATGACGAGGCACCTTACAGTCTTAGAAAACTTCAGCTCCAACTAAAACTTCAATAAAATAAGCTAAAATTTAAATGTTCCTCTAATAATTTCTCATAGCATAATTGGTATAATTAATGGTGGTCCATATCTTTCATACTCTCTCTTTCTTTGTTTGATCTGTCAGCCCAGGCTGGATGGGTCACTAATACACAAAATAATGTATTAATAGAGAACATATCTATCAAGACTACTAAGCTCATATTCCTTTCTTCTCCTTGAACAGATCTGTAACTTCATTTTCTTCATCTTAACAACTTAAGACAAAAAATTTTACTGGATATGTATTATCGCCATTTATATTGTAGTAAGAAATTGGGATTTTTTGGATTCTCCCAAAATCTTAAATTAAAAACCCGACCCTAATCAGGTTGTGGATATGTTTATAGTCGGGGCATACAACAACAACAATATCTAGCCTTTATCTGACTATGTGGGGTTGGCTGCATGAATCTTTTTTCTCCATTGTGTTTTGTTGAGAGTCAAATTCTCATTTAAATCTAAGAAAAAAGATCCTTTCTAATATTTTCTTATCATGTTCTTTAGGTTTACCTCTATCTTTCTTAGCTAGGACAAATCTAATGCATCTACTCTGCTAATCGGGCCATGAGAAAAAAATTACGTAAGAATATCCTGACATGATTCACTGCAAGCTGGGCTAACGAGATGTTAGAGCTACGTTTAAGATAGTGCAATTTATGATATAATATATAAGTACTAATTTTAACCAAATCAAAGAACTCTTAAGCTCATCGTAACATCAATTGCGTTATCCTAATTTTTTTCGTTTGAAATATCCTGAAATTTCATTCAATTTGAAACCTATTTGAGTTAGACTAAGCTTCGTTTGGGACGGCTTTTTTACTGCTTCTTAAAGCAGCTTTTGAGTACAAAGAATTTAACTTTTGTACTAAAAATCTGTTTTAAGAAGCAGTAAGAAAGCGGTCTCAAACAAAGCCTAAATTTAGTTACTAAGCGAATTTAGGCACTCATGTACACGGATTTTTTTTTTCATAATTTTTGTGTGAGAAACTGTTAAAGTTTGGATCGATAAAATATTGACTATTATTAAATGTATCATATTTTAACATTAAAAGCTATAACAAACTATAAAAAAATGATGCGAAAATAATTTTTTTTTATTCTTTGGGAAAAATAATGTCAAATTCTTCTAAACATTAAAGCCTATATTGGGAAGAGTATAATTCAGAATTTCATATACAGTAATAGAACTTTTTTTGGAACAAACATAACTTTTGTTAAAAGAGGTTGTAAATCTGTAGTTGACAAACTATTTTGGAAGCTCACGTAAAAAGCAGATTTCTAGCAAAAATTTATTTGAAAGTAGAGAGAAATTAGTAGCCAAATAGAATGTTGGTTGCGGTTTGAAAAAAAAAAGCTGTTATAAAGCTGTCCCAAACAGACGAATTATATGAATGTAAAATAGATGATTTCGAATTTCATAATGATATGTTTTACAGGGATATCCTAAGATAGTCTTAGGCAAATAAAATATTATAATACACTACTAACCTGCTGCAAATCCAATCCCCGGACTTTCATCCAAGGAGATCACCGCCATGGCCAAAAGCTTGAGCTCCGACGCCATTAATGGCGGAAGCTCCATTTTTAGAGCTTCCACACTTGAAGCAGCTAGAAAGTTGTGGACAGCACAAAATTAACTTTATAAAGGTAATTTAGAAAAAAAATTTATCATAATATTTAAAATTAAATTCAAGTAATTTATTAGATAAATAAATTAATTATGTTAAATTCATAAATATCTAATTTTTTTTAAAAAAAGGTCATGGTGAGAAGGGCTACCTTAAGGAAAGGAAGATTTAGAGTTTGAAAAAGCTAAAATGAGAGGTAAATGCTCGTTGAAATTGAAGTATGGAAGAATACATGAATGGTAATAGGGGCTTTATCGCTTGCAAAAGTAATTTCTCACACTTTCTCTCTCTTCAATAATAGAGAATCTATTTTGAGTGTGATTAATAGGCCACTACCTAATTTACTCCCCCTTGATGCTTTAACCATGTAATATTGATGATGGAATCATAAAATAAGAGAAGTTATTGTGTGCGAGAGATGTGTAAAGATCAACATTTTGAAAATGATATCAGATCGACGGATTCATCAGGTTTACCTGTGAATCGATCAGATTGTCAATCTAATCAGGTTCAAAATCAAATTCACCATAAATCTATTTGAACTTTTGGTTTGATTGTTGAATCATTAGATTTTGTAGAACTAGCTAGATCAAATTATTGCCTTTATATACCATATACTGTGTATGTTATATTGTTCATATTATGATTTGTTAATTTTTTGCATATGATTGGATCATTATCATGTAATTTATGTTATCTTTAAGTAATTTTAATATTTATAATATTATCTAGTTCAACCCACTATTCAACTGCTAATTAAATAATTAAATCGTAAACATCTGCTTCATTTTATTTCATATCGGATTCGATTTTTAGAACCTTGATATAGATAAACTTGTTATTTTCCTTTGGAACAAAATCAATAACTATTGAGCACTATTTTGATCCCTAATAGTCAACATATTTTTTGCTAACATATTTCCACCACATAATTTATGAGTCATCATAGATAAAAAATGGTTGGCCAACTTATACATTTTTTTCTCATTTTTTTCACCGCATTTAGATTTTAATTTTATGAATTATGACTTTCAAATATTTGATCATAAAAATTTAACTCTTAAGCTAAATTAAAGTTAATGGCATAAATAATTTCAAGGAATTCTTAGGTCATCTTATTATTAATTCTATTAAATTTTAAAAGATAGCTTCCGATAGATTTCATATCCGTCAATGAAAGTTTCCGATGGTTTTTTGGTGGATTTCCGCCTAAAAACCTACTCAACATACTGACTACCAAAAAATATCCGAAAAAAGAGAAAACAACATAAATTCAAGTTGTTCTTTCCTAAATATGTTTGTCATTATAAAATTAAACTGATTTATATCACAAACTCTCATAGGGTCAACAAAATTTGCATCACAATAAAAAAATCATTTATAATAGAAAAAAAAAAACTAATGGTGAAAGTATCAACTATAAAGGCTATGATGGCAATAATGCATGGGATGCAGGGAGCCGGATATCTCTATAATCAATATGCTTTTATCCCATTAGGGTTTGTGTATTTGTGGGCATGAAGTTGGAGAAGATAAGGAGGATGAAGAACACAAATTATTAACCATACCAAATGATTTTTTCTTTCCCACATTGATAGTAAAATTTACAACTCTGAAATCCATAGACAAACTCACGTAGAAGCATTCCTTTTATTTATTTATTTATTTTTTCCTGCTCACATTGTTCACCAATCTAACATCTAAGATTGCCTCCACTTGTTATTCTTGCCAGCCCCTTTATGTTGGTCCAACAAGCTATTCTCTAACGGTCACTAACTAGAATTTCAATTGAATATGATAGTTTCATTTCTCATGCAAAATAAGTGAAAGTCAAATCTTTATTTTTGTTTTAAATACATTTTATATTACAATCAACTAAGTGAGCTCTAAGTAATATTGAAATTTAATGAATTGTCGTCATGTGTAGCTTTTGAAACCGCTTGTTTTGTGTGAACAAAAAAAAAGGAGTACTTTTAGGAGATAGATTAAGACTTTATTTCGGACGGCTTTCTTATCGCTTCTTAAAACAGTTTTCTAACACAATAATTTTAATTTAATTTTTTACTAGAAAGCTGATTTAAGAAGCAGTAAGAAAGCCGTCCCAGATGAAGCCTAAGGCATCGTTTGGGGCAAATTTCTAACTGCTTTCTAAAATAATTTTTTAGTACAAAAAATTCCTGAATTAGAACTTTTGTACTAAAAAATTGTTTTATAAAGCAGTAAGAAAGTGTCCCAAGCCTAAGTAGTTGATAAAGTACTATTCATATAATTTTTTTTAACATTTAAGGAATTAATACTCATGGCCCAGAGTTTCTCATGGGCACAATCCTCTATGATTAATAGCTAGCTCCTTATGATTAGAACATAAAACGACTTTCAATTAAAAATAACTACTTTATTTTATAATTTATTTATTTTTTCTATCTTTCTATGCAATGCAACTTGTTGAAATATATAATTTGAAAAGAATATCACCCATATACTTAGAGGAGATGTTAGGAGGAATGATAGAAAATCATTATTAATATTTCAATATTCCATCATTATTCTAAGCCTATTGGTAAACCCTAATCTATATAATCAAAGGATAGTGATAACTTTTTTCATTTAAATTGAGATGGACTTGATTTATAACATGGAAATCATTGTAGAAGATAATGGCTTTTTACATTCTTTAATTTTGAGGAGGATTGTAGATGATGGTGATTTCTTAATTAAAATCTTAATTTGAGGTGGAGCTCCAAAATTATTCACCTCTACGATTATGAGGACATTTATTTAACAGTTTAAATATGTAGTAATAATTCTCCAAAATTTTGATCTTCACCTTGCAGGGGTAGAGGTAGTGACATCATTATCCCCTTTAGTTATAACTTTAATAAGTGCACCAATTTTAATTCATGTAAGAAATATAAGGGAATTCAATGGAAGTGATTCGACTTGGAAGACTTTGAGGAGCTTGATTAATGGTAGTTAGAACCTATTAAGTGATAGTGGGGTCTGGACTTATGTCAGATGGTTAATTTTCTGTGAAGATTAAGTGGGATTATGTAGAATGATATAATGGGTGTAAGAATTCGATAGATAACATAGGATGTTTGGGAAATGATGCAAGACTGATTAGGGGCTATGATTCTAATTTTTTATTATATTAAATTGAAAAATGACTCAGTGATTAGATTTAGATAGATTTTGATATTGGTTAACAAGGGAGAATGAGGGAAGAATGTGTTGGAACTTTGAGAGAACTTCAAAAAACTTGAGTTGGATATAAGGATGGAAATAAAATAAGAAAAATAAATTCTGAATAAATATATATACAAAACAATTCACGAAATAAATTACTTAATTTAGGTCACCAAGTAAAGATCAAGGACAAGCAACAAAGTCTTTTCCAAAGAAGAATAATACTTCTAGAAAATTCTTTTTCAATTCATAAATATTAAACTTCTAAACTCATAAGCCGCTGCACTCGACTTATGATGAGTCATCGCATCCTTCTTACATTTCAAGCAATCATGACATTATACTAAATTGACATTAAAAATTGATGACATGACAAAAAATGTACTAGTGCTTCACATAGGCTCAATGCATCCCTAGTCACTTGCCTAATCAACAAATTAGGCTAGATCAACATCATAGAAAGCTTGTGTACCATATTTGTTTCAGTGATGCTCACACTTATCAAGAACATGACACATTTCATTTCACATCATAAGCATAACAAGTTTTATTTGACAAAATTTGTTCCCTTTTTAAAACCCTAAGCATATTTTAAGCAATTTAAGGAGCACCATCTTAAGGTTTACTTATAGACTAGATTGTGCAAGTAGCCCTATTAATTTCCCAAATTTCATGCACATTTGAATATTTCAAAATTAGTGAGATTTTGATCTTCTAATTTTTGCGCATACGACCTTACTCAATTGATTGAATTCGACTCAATTCATAAGCATGATAATTTTTCAGGTTGGATGTGTGTGTCTCTGTATGAAGTTGTGTTCAGATATATATATATATATATATATATATATATATATATATATATATATATATATATATATATATATATATATATATATATATATATTATTGAATTGAAGCCCAACATAAAATATTATCAAAGGGACCATTTATAAGTTCACAAGCAACATCCCAAAAAGCCTAAGAAAGAACATAGAAGCATGCAATCAATTTAATTAGATGGAATTAAATTGTAATTGAACTCAAAATTGTAGATTTTATTTGAAATTTCTATTTATTTTGAAATTTGGTAGACAAGAAATTCAAATGTTGTAATTTGGATTCAGATAGCTTTTACCATTTATTTTAATTCCCCTCAGCACACAAACCGCTCCTGTGGCGCCACTCGCCAGCTACTATTTATTCATTGATGCTAACTTTGATTTTTAGCTAGTTTAAACTTTAAACGACTACAACATCATTGTAATGATTTAAGTTAGGGTTGTCAACGAGTCAAGCCGAGTCGAGTATCTGCCTAATTAAGCTAAGCTTATTTAGTTC
This sequence comes from Dendrobium chrysotoxum, assembly GCA_019925795.1. NCBI lineage: Eukaryota > Viridiplantae > Streptophyta > Magnoliopsida > Asparagales > Orchidaceae > Dendrobium > Dendrobium chrysotoxum. The sequence goes on along the minus strand of CM034303.1, from coordinate 9,577,160 downwards.
TTATCGTGAGCTCAAGCTCAGCTCTTTAAATATTTATAGGCTAGAGCTTGTTTGAAAAGCTCGAATTTGACTCAATTCTTGAGCTCGATTTCTTAGTTTTCAATTAATTTTTTTTAATACAGAATTAATTTAAAAAGGATAAAATATTTTATATAATCCTAATTTAAATTCATTTTGAATATATTTTAAGTCATCGAGCAGCTCAACGAGCATATGAGCCGAGCCAGATTAAGCTCGAACTCATTTGATATATGAGCTCGATTATACGTTCAAACTCTAACTCGTGGCTCAATAAACTTGACTTGTGAACTCGTTAACGAGTCAAGCTGGCTAAGCTCACTTACACGTACCTCTTGTTAAAGTCATTGTTATATGCATATTTATATGCCCGATCAATCCCTTTCATCCATTTTAGAAAACCTGCGTCCTTGCTCTAACTGTTCCTGCCACTTGTACTTGTGCGTCTTCATCTCAATCTCCTGTTGACTGCTACCACTCCTTCCAGTTGGCCATCGCTGCTCCTTCCTTTAGCTGTTCATTGCTGCTACTTCCTCCCATCGACCAATGTCGCCTCTTGTTATATTTTATATAGTTCTTTATTAAAGACTTAAGGTCTGACTGTATTTTTCTCATATCTTTTTGTGATTTTGTCCATTATGGCTTCTCATTTTTTATTTTTAATATAATTAAGAATCTCTGGCAACCATTTGTTGTCTGTACTTCTTTCTTAGCGAGAAGGTTTTTGAAAGTTTCATCTCATGCTATCATGGCTCTTAAAAGCTTTTCTTCCACAAGTAATTTGCCAACTAATCATGCAGCGATAGGTTTAACATTAACTCCCAGGTTGATCATCTTCATTTTGTCATTATGGAAAATGATGGTGTTGAGGAACCTTACTATGCCAACTTGGAATTGTATTTAGCATTCTTGTCTAATTAAAGTTCCATTGTAGAATTCAAGTATTTGGACATTTGTAATACAAGAAACAAGAAGCCACTACCCATACAGCTACCGCAACACTATTTTTGAGTTATCTCGACAGTTATAACTATCACTATTTACTTTACAGCGGTTTTAAAACCGCTGCACTTCCACTGTAATTACTATATGCTGCAACAACATTCAGCAGCAATTTTTGGACCGGCGGGATAGATTCGACGAAAGCGCTAGATTTAGGAGAGTTCATAATCGGTATAATCGCCACTAATATCATCAAAACAACTGCTGCAAAAGTCATATTTTTTAGTAGTGTGCTAATAAATACAGAAAAAAAAAATCATGGGCAACCATTTGGTATTTGATTATAACACTGACATTGTCTTCTAAATCAATATTGAATCATAATTTCCCTAAAATTAGGATGTCAATCGATGTGGTTTTAACCAGTGCTAGTAGATGATAAAATTTGAGTAAAACAAAAGAAGTTTAAGTAATAGACTTCTCATTATATGAAAACTCTCTAAAAACTTCTCTACAGAATTCATTACAGTTACACATGTATAGCCATAGTTGGTTATCATCCTATGGACCTAATTACATGAATAAAAAATCGAAAATAACTACTGAGATAATGAGAAAGTGGGTTGTTCAGTTATTGTAACCGACAGAGGAGGTTAAACCCTGCTACAAAGAAGTAGTTAAGAAGGATATCCTTAAGTGGTCAGATGTAGGTATCATTTATCCTATATTTTATAGTGATTGGGTCAGCCTAATTTGTTGTGTTCCTAAGAAAGGAGAGTTAACTGTAGTCACGAATGAGAAGAATGAACTAATCATGACTAGAATTATACTTGGGTGGAGGATTGATATTGATTATAAGAAACTCAACAAGGCCACTAGGAAGAATCATTTTTAGTTGCCCTTTATAGATCAAATGCTTGATAGGTTAACAGTGCACCCTTTTTATTATTTCTTTGATGGCTATTCAGAATAACATTTGATAAATTTTGATTATATTTAATCGACACCAAAGTTATTATTTTCACTGATCACTGTGGTATTAAATACATGTTAATTAAAACTTAAACAAAGATTGATTAGATGGATGTTACTGCTATAGAAATTTGATGTAAAAATTTTAGATAGAAAAGGCTCTAAGAATCAGGTTGTTGATCATTTATTTAGATTAGAGAGGGAGGACTCTGTGTATAATGAGTTTAAAATTAATGAATTCTTTCCTGATGAGAAGCCATTTACTCTACATCATGACATTGATGTACCTTGGTATGTTGACATTGTCAACTACAGTGTCAATGGTATTATACCATTTGATATGTCATAGCACCAAAGGCGCAAATTGTTGCATGATGCTAGGTATTATTTTTGGGATGATTCATATCTTTTTAGGATGTGTAGAGATCAAATCACTATAAGGTGTGTCCCTTTGGAAGAGACTCAAAAGATTATTAGCCAGTGTCATGATTCTAATTATAGCGGGAATTTTGGAGGATATAAAATCACATATGAGATTATGCAATCTGGATTATATAGGCCCACCCTATTTGAGGATTTTACTGAATATTTTAAAAAAATGTGATAGATGTTAGAGGGTAGGTAACATTGCAAAATGTAATGAAATGTCCATAAAGTTTATGTTAGAAGTTGAGGTATTTAATATTTAGGATTTAAACTTTATGGATCATTTATTCAGTCATTTAGTAATCAATATATTTTGATAGTTGTTGACTATGTATATAGGTGGATAGAAAGTTTAGCTTTCCATAGGAGTGATGTCCAAGTTGTTATAAAATTCTTAAGGAGAAATGTTTTTTTTCCAGATTTGGAACACCTCATGAAATCATTAGTAATGAGAATATTTGTAATAGAAGAGTAGGAAAACTAATTTCCAAATAAGGTATTAAGCACTAAAAAAATTAGTTTATCACTCTTAAACTAGTGGTCAAGCTAAAATTAATAATAAGGAAATTAAGAAAATCTTAGAAAAAACTGTAAACCCAAATAGGAATGACTGGTCTATTATATTGGATGATGCTTTATGGGCTTACAATATTACATTTAAGACTCCTATTGGAATGTTTCCCTATAGAATAGTTTTTAGGAAAGCTTGTCACTTTTCAGTAGAATTAGAATACTTTTTGGGCTATAAAGGAATTGAATTTAAATCTTAAGAATGTTAAGGAAAAGAGACTAATACAGCTGAATGAACTTATGGAATTTAGATTTGATGTCTATGAAAAGGCAAAACTTTATAAAGAGATATGTAAGAAATGGCATGATCGTAGGATCATTAAGAAAGAATTTACACCTGGCCAAGAGGTATTATTATATAATTCTAAATTAAGATTATTTTTTAGAAAGTTAAAGTCTAGGTGGTTAGGTCCATTCACTATCATTAGAGTATATATTTATGAAGTTATATAAATTAAATATAAGAAAACTGGCCATTCATTTAAAGTTAAAGTCAAGGCTTTAAAAATTGATCTGACCGGTTAAACCTAAAAACATGCTTTGCTTCAAACCGGTCGATTTTGGCAAGAACCGTTAGTTCAACCGGTGAACCGGCTCAACCCCGATTTGTTAAAATCGATCGGTTCAAGTTTTTTTAAACCTAATCAATTACTATAAATATTAATATAAACTTTTAAATTTGTATTAAACACATTATAAATATATAAATTTTGACAATCTCATGTCTTCATTACTCCATATGAGTGAAAGCAAAAAGCTATATAAACTATACAAAGCAAAACTTCATAAGTAATGTGGGACTAAAACATACAAAGCAAAAAGCCATATTTAGTTTCATATATACACTATACAACATATTTTTTAAACATTTTTTAATTAATTTTTATAATATTAATAATATTTATTTTTTTATCTTATAATATTTATTTTTTTAGTTGATGATATTTAAGTTTTATCTATTTATTTTTTTATATTTTTAATTATATATATTATAAAGTTTATGTGAATTCATTTTTGCTCGTCAAGCCGCTTGAGTAAAAATTATATGATATAAATTAATTTTTATAATTGGAATAATATTTATTTTTTTAGTTTTTTTGGGAAATTTTTATTTTATTTTTTTAGTTAATAATATTTAATTGTTACCAAATAAAATACTCTTATATTAAAAAATTTGCAAAGTTTCAGTTTTTCACCTCTAAAAAACTTTTATGTTACCAAATGAAATATTTTTATATTAAAATATTTACTTATATTTATAATTTTATATTGTGAGTTTTTAAATAATTTATATTTATAAATTAAATCTAAATATGTAATATAAATTAGCAATAATTTATATTAAATTATATGATTATTATATTTCGTTATTTTGTTAATTTTATTAATTTTTTTATAATAATAATATTATTTTTTACGTTATGCGGTTCGACCCCGGTTCAACCGGTCGAACCGTAAATCTCTCCTTCTTCGTTGTCCGATCTGATTTTCAGAACCTTGCCTTTAATTGAGCTAGAATGTGAAGCTCAGCTAGCAGAGGACTAGAACTGCTTGTTTCCCTGCTCGACTCCAATGGAGCTGCCATGTCAGAGGTGTTCATTTGTGATGAATAAATACGATGAAGTGGTGAAGCTGATAAGCTCTTATACGATAAAAACTTTACTATAACACACATAATACATCAGCAAGTTAACTAACAGAAATTTGAGAAACACATAAGAACACTTGGAATTTTTACTCATGCTATAAAATTTATTTCACTCGCTCTCTTGGAAACAGTTCAGAGCTGAAATTTATATCTTAAGGGTAATGCATCTAATAATATTAGAGATAAGTGTTGTTAGATATAGTTGGATTGTTGAGATAAGATTACTGAAAAAAAATACTTGAATGGTTGAGATGTGATTACTGAAAAAATACGTGGGCTTTGTTTGGGACAGCTTTTTTATTGCTTTCTAAACAAGTTTTTTAGTATACAATTTTTACTATAAAAAAAGTTTATGTTTAAAAACTGCTTTAAGAAACAATAAGAAAGCTATCCCAAATGAAGTCTTAATTGGGTGTCTCAGCCCAGAGGAGGTGGAATCTTACGGAAAAATCATAATAATTGCAGCATCAGTTTAATTTTCCTTTTCAAGATTTAGCAGATCCTGCAGCACTTTGTGTCTTACAAATAAATGATGAAAATGCATACTTTAGATCTTTTTTCTTCATATTACTTGTGAATTTTATTTACAAACTCTAGAGCTCTTCTCTAAGACTTCGTTTGGAACATTTTTTTTTTATTTTCTAAAGCAGCAATTTAGTAATAAAATTTCTAATTCAAAAAATTTTTTACTAAAAAAATTATTTTAGAAAATAGTAAAAAAGCTGTCCCAAATAAAGTCCATACTCACTTGAATATAATATAGTTTTTCAATTATTATCTATGGATCTTACAATAATATCGACATCTATGAATAAACTACATCCAACACTAAGGTTTTGTTTGGATACTTTCTTATTGTTTTTTAAAGCAGCTTTTTAGTACAAAAATTACTATTTCTTAAAGCGGCTTTCTCATATAAAAATATAATTTTTTATACTAAAAAATATTTTAATAAGCAACAATAAAGTTGTTGCCTAAATTATACTTGATGGCCATTTAATAAAAAAAATGAACCTAAGAAAAAAAAAAACAAAAAACCAAAAAAAAAAACCTTAGTACTCAATCAATTTCTCAAAGGAGGAAAGGAAAAAGAAATAGGAAGATAACGAAAAAAGAATGGAAGGATCAAACTAAGAAAAATAATAATAATAATAATAATAATAATAATAATAATAATAATAAAGGAGCAAATAAAGCTCGAAAAGGTGATATTCTTAACTTTGGAGCTTTAGACTTTGTATTTAAACAATGAAATAAAAATAATTAAAATTTTGAATTGAAAGAGCTTTCCACTTTTTGGTCGGTTGCGTATAAAATGGAAGAAGATTTTTTTTTTTTATCAATTTTGTTGAGAAAATTTTTGTTTTAATTTTTAATTAGTAAATAGCTTCTGATTTCAATGACAATTTGATAAGTTCTTTTCTTCTGGATTGAAAAAAAAAAGGAATTGCTTGCAAAAATATTTATTTATATTTTAAAATAACTTTAATCATTTAATAATTACATTTAAATTAAAAATCAATATAAATAAAATAAATATCTATTACCACTTATTTTTCTTTTAAAATAAATATTAATATTATAATTTTTATTTATGAACAAAATTTAAATAAGAATATTCTGGAGCCATATTTTTTCTAAACTAATCGCACACTTTTTGTACACTTCCTTCTTGGATTGTCAGGCTGCATCAGCCACCAATAAACAAAAGGAAAGTCCACAAACTTCAACTAATAATAAGACAAAATCACTTAGGGATAAGCACGACTACTGCTTCCTGTATCAAATCCAAGCAGATCTAAAAGCTATTCATGACAACTATAAAAATTTTCATGTGCTGGATTTGGAATTTAACACAATGCCATGCAACTATTATCATGTCGGCTAGAACAAGTGAAGATCATTATGAGTTGATAATCATAGATAATTAGTAGTTAGTAAGTGTTTTAGGAGTAAAAAAAATATTTGTATGCTATAATTATCTTTCATTAGGGAGAATTAGGGCATATAGACATGGGCGGATCCTAGGCATAGTGAGGGTGGGTAATTGCCCTACCTGAAAAAAAAAAAAAATTTAAGTAGAGGGGCATTTTCAAAATTTTGCCCCCTCTAAAAAAAACTTTTTGCCCTAAATTTATCATTCTTGCGATAATTTGCCCATCCCACTTGTTCGCAGAATCGCAGCTGCCTTCGCTCCGCGGCCCTCCTTCAAAGTCGCAGCTCTCCCGATCGCAAGAAGTCGCCTTCGCCTTCATGAAGAGGTCACTGCAGCCCTCTCGTTCACAGTCACAGCTCGCACCCAGCAACCTTCAATTTAACTATATGATATAGATAGTTAAATTGAGCTATAACTCCCCTCTTTTTCTTCCCAGAAGTTTTTTTTTTTTTGAATATTTTTAAACTACTCTTGTTTTCTTTCCTAGTCTACTATTGACCGTTGAGAGAAGCTCTAAAGTTGTCTAATTATCTTATCATATTTATCATTTTGTTGTTAGGGTTCTAACAATGATACTCTAGTTGGTCATAAATATCAGTTGGTGTTATGCTCCTATCTTTATCCATGTCTAGCACTTGATTTCCCCCTAGTCAGATCCATAGCACCTGATCTTTATCCCCAACAAGATCCATAGTCCTCAATATTGCCATCTATTAGTCTTTTTGATGATATCCCCATAGATTTGTCCATCTCGTTGGCACTTCTTCTTGAATCCTAATCACGCCAGATTGGGCTATTTCAAATATCTCAATCACCAAATCTCGCTTCTTTCACATCCTAATCCCTAATGACTCCATTATGTATTCTTCAAAATTCGCTCTTGCCAGATCACTCACCCCCTAAACAAGATTCAACATCAATACCATCATCAAATCTTTTCCACAAATATATCAATCAAATATGCCCCCTTTCTTTATTGATCGGCCTCCATTACACGTCTCAGATTTATCTAGATTCTTAATTTCTCTTTTTTTTGTGACATTTTTTGGACAATGAGAGCAAGGATGATTAGAACGGGGTGATAACTATAATGAGCAATTATGATGAGTTGATACATCATCGTGGGTCTTAATTTCTCATAGGTGATTAGTGCTTAGTAGATAATTATCAGATATTTAATGATTTACTGGAAGTGTTCATATCTCTATAAATATTTTTTTTTAAGAGGGCAGTGTAGCATGCAAATGAGTGAATTGATTTATAACTCTTAGAATTGTGGGCACCCTTTAATTGTCCCTTTTTATTTTCCCTAATATATTTTTCTGTAATTTTAAATAAATTTAAACTTGACTAATTATCCCTTTTGTGATTAGGGTTATAAAATTTTACTCATGCCAGAATATTTCATGCTGAATTTAAACCTGTTAACCACCCAATTAGCACCCCTTTCTATAATATTCTGGTAGGCTACTGTATAAATCCTCCTGTCACTCTCTAATTCTCTTTTAATTACTTCAGGTCACCATCCAATTAACCTTCTCTCTACCTTCCACTTCATATACAAGGTCTTCTCCTTTCCTACCACAAGCTCTTATCCTTCTTGTTTGCGAGGGATAAGAGTGGTAGCTATCCATAGATGGCTGGGTTACAGAGGTCTTCTGAAACTTTCAGGAGGTCAGGATCATCTGGACTAGTATGGGAGGACAGATTCCTCCAAGATGAGATGAACACAACAAAGCCAAAGGAAGAATTGGTGGATTCTAAAGATCCAAAACAATCACAAAGTGTTGGACCAATCGGTGCGATGAAGCGAAGCCTATCGACTGGCAGTCGGCCTTATCGGACCGGCAGAGTCTCACCAGCACTTGACCCTCCCTCTCCCAAGCTCTCTGGCTGTGGTTTTTGTGGAATTTTCAGCAAGAATGATGCTAGTGGTAAGGCCAAGACCCATCGGCTATGAATTCCCAACAATCGATGATGGCAGAAAGGAAGATATGGGAAGACTACTACTATTTGATCAGGCCTGCTTGCTTCTTCTTTATTGCTTTCTTCGGTGCTGCTTTGTTTATGTATTTTCCTTTATTTTGGATTTGCAAGAATTGTTGTTTCTCTGTTACTAAATTTTTGCCAGCTTGTGTTCAGGATGATTGTTTCCTTTTTGGTTGAATCAGACTTTTCTTTTTGTTTTCATAATCTCTGTTTTCTCTGCTTTTGTTCATAATTCTTGGGATAATAAATTGGCCGTCACAAGAGCAGTTGTATGTAATCCGTCTTGTTTTTCTGATTGTGATTGCTTTCTTCTGTGCTGCTTCACATGTATAGAAATTTTTTGTTGCTCATAGTTGCTGTTTCTTTCCACTGCTTTGATTTTACTAAGTTTTTTCTAGTTTGGAAGGTTCATATTGGATTTTGCAGCACATAATCAGAATGATTGTTATCTCTGCTCACTGGAGATGTGAGAAGACCAGTAATTGGACATGCCTGCTTCTGCTTTCAGTTTCCTGTTCTGCTGGTAGTATTTTTAGAGTTTTCACATCTGGTTGGGTTCCTGTATTTTTATTAGGGCTCTTTAGTCAGCAAAATTATTACGTGCAGAGTCCAGATGCTGTCCGGACTTCTATCTCATGGAAGCACCTGAATTTTTTTGTCTCTTGTACATAGGGTGTGTACAAGAGAGAAAATTCAAATGTCTTTATGTGATTTAAGTTCTGACGGAAAGCTACATCCGACGTAATTCCACACCACACGTAGTAATCTCTCCCTTGGATACTGAGCTCAATGCTTGTGCAATGTTCATGATTAAAACTTTTTTTATAAAATGCGTGAAAATAAATTATTTTTTAAAGATATTTTTTATTTATAAGCTAATAAATGAGGCATTGCAATGCATTTAATTAGAATTTAGTAACATATATCTGCATATTTCTTTTGTGTTTAGAATTGTGCCACTTTAGTTGCAACTCCTCTTTACTTTCATTACTTTCAAGAAGACAAAGGAGGCCACCTTATTTGACTTCATAGGGGCAAACTGTGTCTTGCAGTGGATTAAAAATTTTGATACTGAGATGAATAAGCAAACATTTCTCAATTTTTTTTTAGAAGGAAAGGAAATTTATATTAAATTTAAAATGTGTAGCATATTAAATACATTAAAAGGGGCCAGGCCAGTAGCAGACACCGGCCAAGCATTTCTGAGAAAAATAAGGAGAAAAATATGGTCCTGCTCGTTTTGAAATTAGTAACTATCTTATGTGGCAATTAAATTGATATCTGATAGGAAGACAGGCTGTGAATTCTAACTCAGTTGAACAACTTTTATTTTGCTTTTTTATTTGATTATTCCTTTTTTTTTCTTATTTATTAGATTTAAATGAGAATTTGACTCTTAACAAGACGCAATGGAGAAAAAAATTCATGTAACCGATCCCATGTGCTGGGATAAAGACTTAATATTAGTGGTGTTGCTGTTGTATTTAATCGTTCCTATATTTTGAGGCTGTTCTATTGAATTGGCTGTGCTGGTTCACCAATAAATGTCAAAAAAAAAAAAAAATTTGTGTTAAATTTTATTTAGATGTAAGTGACATTTTGTGGAAAATTATGAAAGTGATAATTTAATATACTAGGGTTTTATGAGTATCTCTTTATTCGTAGAAATAAGTTGACTGTAACACATGAAATATTCGTAGAGATAAGTTGAATGTAGTACATAAAATATGAAATTTTTGATGTCAAAAATTCATTGGGCCTTACTTAATTGAAATAATTCTACTAGATAGAGGCAATAATTATCAATAGCATTTTTAACTCTAAATAGAGAAGTTGTTAATATGATATATTAGATTTGAGCCATGAGAGATATTTTCTATGGTGGCATTATGAGGATTTCTATGGTGTCAAAGTTCTTATTAGGCGATGAATATCGAACAACACTTGACTTAGTTATTCTCTAAATAGGAGGAGAGATAGGATGATTGGGAGTAGAAGCAATATATGTTGGTAGTTGGTAGACATCACACATCATTTATTGACAAGCCTTTTGTGTGAAGATGGCTTAGTTCTTCTCCATATAAGAAGGGAGACTAAGAAATTTGGAAAATGATCATAGAACCTCATTTTATTGGTGGATGTCAAACATTAGTCATTGAAAAAAATCATGTGAAATTTTTACAGATATTATTAATGTGATTGTGGGAATTTAGCTTGGTTAGTCTCAAAATTGGAGGAGGACCAAGCTACTAGAAAAGTGAGCATTAGAAACTTGGATGTCAAACATTAGTCAATGAATGTTGGATGTCAACCATTGGACGAGTTGCGTGATGGTTGATGGTTTGTTGTGGATATAAAAAATAAAGTAACAATTGGCATCTAATTTGGTTGTTCTCTCGATATAAAGAGAGATTGGGCAATGTAGTCAATCATGGAATATTGGTGGTTATCATATGTTGAATGACATATAAAGATCGGAGCTTGTGTCAAAAAATGTATAGCATCAACTAGTAGTTGGCAGAGTTAGTTGATGACTGGCAACATGAATAGATAAGTAATTGGTGGTGGATAATGACCAGGAACAAAGAATTTAATGTCAGTTGATGAGTGTGCATGGGAATATGGGCATGTTAGTGCACGTGGTTATTGTTCATCGGGTTGCACCCATGAGCATGTAGCTCGCTAGTCTACAAACTAGTGTGGTGGCATGTGGAAGTGGTTGGTGCATATATACTTGAACTGATAAATAGCAAGTGTGCACTAGCACATGAGCACACAATAAAAAAAAAAAAGAGAAATGAGGTTATTTTCATGCATGTTTAACATCAAACAACAATGGCAAGTGCACTCATACATTAGTAGTGCGAAGAAGTAGGGGTTTGATGTTATTCAAGTAGCTACACATGGGCATGCGATAGCACATTGTGGTGGTTAGAGATTCACATGGAAATGATCGATGTGGTCCTTTTCCTATTAACATTAAAAACTAGCAAATTATGAAAATCAAAATAATTATTTACCAACATAACAACAGAAACTAACAATTTGATGTTTCAAATAAGGGTTCATGCTCTAGAAATCTCATGTAAATCCAATATTTCTACCTAAGATTTATTTAGAATTTGAAGAAATATAACTTATTTATATATTTGATTATGGGCACTTTCATACTTTTACTAAGATCTATCAAGTTGGCACCTTATACTAGATGACTGAAATCACTCACTTTTTCTTTCAAAAATTGAACAAGTGATCTTGCACATGGGTTAGCATGATGGGATTTCTTAGGTTAACGTTGCTTTAGGCGACCAATTGATTGTTAATAATTAAGTCTAATGGTGGTCTAATGTTGACCATCAATGTTGAAGTTTATGATCAATGAACATACGATACACCCTTAATTCTCTTAATTTTAGGATTACAATAGAGTTAACAACTAAAAAAATGTGATAATCTAATCATCCAAGAAAATTTTAGAAAAGTGTAACACATAGTTTCCAATAGCCAACAAATATTAGTGATTGATGTTCTTGGAAAAAAAAATCTTTTTCTTAATTAATGTAATCCGATGCCACAATTGTTTCATAAATCAAAAGCCTATGAAAGTCATAGACATTAAATAAATTCATTTTTTCATTAACTTTTCTTACTCTACTCTTATTTTAGGCTTTATTTGGGACAGCTTTCTTATTAATTTCTAAAACAATTTTCTAGTATAGAAATTTATCGCTCGAGAAATTTTTGTACTATAAATGTCTTTAGAAAGTAGTAAAAAAGCTATCTCAAATGAAGCCTAAAACATAAAAAAATGGTTATTAAAACATAGTTGTGACTTATCAAATCTCAAGTTAGTTGTGATGATACAACAACAATGTTATCCATATGAAAAGTGGATCAACCATTAATGATGATTGCACTATATTTAGATTACCATGGCCTTTTAAGAATATCAAATTAGATAATTTTTCTGAAATACTAAGAGAATATATCGATCAAGTGTTGTCCTAAAACGTGGGTGAAGCTAATTTTGCACAATGATATTGCTAGGGCCACAGAGAATCAAGGATAAATAAAATGTATTTAGTTCATTTAAACGGGATAACTTGAGGGGAGGAAAACACTTAGAATAGTTAAAAAAATGTGTCTAGTATTAACTTGGAGAATTTTAGAATTTCACAAGGCTTTTAGAGTGGTTTAATGTGATTTTGAACAAGATTCATTCTAGTGAAACCATGCTTTAGCCAAGAGCTTCAAGGGCGAGAGTTTGGTGGGATATATATTAGGACAAAGGAGGCTAGTGAATATCTGTGAGAGTATAATGTGAAGTAAATGAAAATTTCCCTATAAGACAAGTTATTGTTTCACAAAGATAGAATTTCTAGTACTCACAAAAATAACAAGCAAGATGAAAAAATCAACAGAACTTCTTCCAATTATGAGGTCGGCAACAAATCTTCCCTCCCTATAGTAACACCCAAATTTTTTGCCAAATTGTCATCAATTCACTCTTTTCTCAGGCATGAAATATTTATATAATGTTCACAACCAATAAAACTTCAAATAAGGAGAGGGAAAGGGAGTTCGAACCAGTCCCATGTGAAGAAGTGTAAAGGGTTGAAGCACCCCTTGGCCAAAAGATGTGACTCCTTATTTTTCCATCAAGTGGATGGCCATGTTAGAGTGGGGGTGATAGTTTGATAACTAAAATTCTCAATTGCCATTTCCCACTTAAATTTAAATTACATTCCCTCTATTGGTTTTCTCCAAATTTGAAAATTCAAAAAGTTAAAAAAAAATTTGAAATTTGAAATTTCAAAATTTGTAAATGCTTAGAATTTAAAAATTGCAATTACCTAGTCCTACATAAAAAGAATTAATTGTCTAAAATTTAAAATATAAATTAGATCAACAAGAAGTCTTCAGTTGGCCTCTTGCCACAGCCCTTTGTCTATTACCAGCTTCTCTCATGCTTTAAGCTATTGTGGTTAGTCCAAATCCCCCTTTATAAGCTATTTATACCACTTCTTTTTTTATAAGACCAGAAAGAACTCTTCTCAAAAGAGTTAATTTAATTTATTCCTCCACAAATTCTAAAACATGAACTTACCTCTATTTAACTAGATGTCTTCAATAGGTTATTTGTCCTTCCAACTCACTACAAATATATGGTATTCATGATAATTTGTTGGTACCTCAACCATGATAATGAGTAGGCACAACAAGTAATAGTTTTATCTATCAAAAAAAAAAAAAATCCTATAAACTTGAAGGTTAATTAACTCTCTTATATGATATATAATCCTCTGCATTAAAAAAAAAACTAATAAATATGTCATTTAGAAATTTTAAAATATATTTATCATAGCTAATTTTCTTAATTATCTTGAATGGTTTGCATGCATTGGCTTGTAATTTCTAATACTTCGAAGGGAGTTATCCCTTAGGTCAAACTCTAGTCAACAGATGATCTCCAACATTATATTCTTTTAAGGTATTAACTTTATCTTTCCTTCATCATACTTTGTAATACTCATGATTATTACTTATGATTATCATAAGCACTTTAAAAATCTTATGCAAAAGTAAATTCGAGTCTAAAAATGCAAATGAAGGTATGCTAGCTATGCCCTAGAACCTAAAGAGGAATTTAACCCTAATTCTTTAATCATGCTAAGCTGATCATCTCACAAGTTGAAATATACCAAAGCTACTAATCATCAATAACATATATATATGTAAACATCCAGAGTCCCTAAAATATAAATTTTGTTTCTCAAAATAATCATACACAAAAATTTAGATTCCAAATATGCTCAACAAAACATAAACAGAACTTGGACATCCAAAATTATATGTACCTGTTGACCATAATTCCTTGCTTACTATCGAACTGAATCTAATCAACAATATCTTTAACTTTGCTTGAAATATTATAAGCAACATAATGAGTGTACAACTCAGTAGGCTAACCTTATTTCCGATCATATAATTCAATTCATAATATTAAAAATATAACTTCAAATTAAAATCATAAAATATTGTTTAACTTAAAACTGTAGTGGACGAATTAACTTATGAATGTAGAATGCACATGCATTGATGCATATTATAACTCCAAATCTTTCACTTTCAACCTATTCAAGATAGGTGCATAGCAGAGCCACCTCCCAGCAGCCCAAGACATGTGTAGAGTAGAATCAATACATAACATAGTGTGTTTCCAATACATAGCCAATATAGAATCAAAACAGAGTATTCCAATACAAAGCATTTCCACCTTGGGCCCAAGCAGAGAAATTTCATAGCCTTTTTCTTTTCAATACAGAGCTCCATATTATGAAATGCATGATAATACAAATATGACATACAATTCAATTTCTAAAGAAAGTCATATAATACATCCACTTGTACAGAGAAACCCCCACTTTTCAGTTGCCAACACAGAGTACTCAAAACTTTATCAAATTCATCAAGATTATATGAAATACTAAAATAATATACTTTATCAATTGTACTACTAACAAAAAATATCATTATTTTTCAAAATCATCAAAAATTAATAAATAATAAACCAACTAATAAAAATTTATATTCTAATAATTGAATCATCCATAATTAAGAATAAAGCAACATATGAAAAATTACATGATAAAACATTTTTAAAACTTAAGAAAAATACTTTTAAAATTAGCGGTATTAATATTTAACCTGACCAAAAATCAGACCCGGACTCTATCCAAAATATTTAGTGTTTGGGTCAACCAATTTTCTATATGGGTAGGGTTCAGGTTTGAGATTTTAACTCATTTATAATGAGGTCAGGTTTGGGTTGATCTAGAAACCTAAAATCAACCAGAAATGATCTGTATACCCTACAACGCGATTTCGCGCTCAAGCCCTGCCCGCAGCACACCTTGACTCGTGCTCATGCGCTCGCATCAACACTGTGACCCTGCTCGTGCCCACGCCTGTGTGCTTGAGCCCACACCGCAATGCTCCTGTGACTATGCACTCGCATCTACACATACCGCATCAGTGGTCATACCTCACTCTGGTCATGCTCCCCCGCAGGCCCACCCGCATGCACCCCCTTTGCTAGCTCCGCTCTCTCAAGAGCAGCGTGTGCTAGGAAGAAGAAGATTTAGGTTAGTGGGTCAGCAGGTTAACCTGGTAATCTAGCAAGTTATGTTTGGGTCAAAACTTCTAATCCATTTATAAAATCAGGTCAAGTTTGGGTCTACTCATTTGGACCTAGGTTAATTCTGAGTTCGACTAAAACTTGACCCAAAAACTCATTTTGACACCCTTATTTAAAAGCATAACTTTAATTCAACCTGTCAAAATTAAAAACATAAATGGGGTAAGGTTTGCCTAGCTCGAGTCTAATAATTTTCATAACTAACCAGACAGATGAATATTGAATTTCAAACCTCAATCCTTCTCATTTACTTCTCTTTCCTTCCTTTCTCCCCTTTTTTCTTTGGCAAGATGTTGAGGTTAATGGGTTAGGCTTAGTGAATCTAGATATTCATTTAAAAAAATAAAAGCACTTATTTATCCTAACGTCGTAATGCTACAATCTACAATGTTGCAGTGCTTCCAAAAAAACTTCATACCTTTTCCAAATTCTCACTAACTATCCTAGAATCCATTTCCCATATGATTATGATGCTACCTGGCCAAAAAAAAAACTCATCCAAAGCCTCAGTTTTGGCATTTTCCTGAGAACAGAGTGTCGGAGCACTAATTCTAGAGACCCATCACTCACAGAGAGAATTTTAAAATTGAAAATTTCATTTCTTCAGCCCAAAATTTTAAGCATTCTAAATTCTAAAAAACTTAATAACACTTACTATTACTAAATCAACTAAAAATTTGCACTTTTAGGTGCCTAATTACTTGACTTACAAATGATGGCTATTACATCCTCCCATTCTTTAAAAAAATGTCATCCTTGACATTTCAAAATAGTTTTGGATATGAGCATCTCATTTCAGCTTCTTTCTCCTAGGTTACTTCTCTTAATGCCAGATGTTTTCATTTAAGTTTGACCATTGAGATTTGCTTATTCCTTAACTACTTAATGTTGAATGCCAGAATACACTCAGGTTCTTCTATATAATTCAAATTAGGTTACACTTCTAATTCTATTTCTAATACTCTGTGCTTCAGATTTGACACCCATTTTCTCAATATAAATACATGAAAAATATTATGAATATTGATCATGTGATCTGGCATAAAAAATCTATAAGCAGACTTACCAATTCTCTCAATTACTTCAAACAGTCTAATGTATCGAGGACTTAACTTACTATCATTTACAAATCAATGTTCTCCTTTAATTGGGTTAACTTTCAAATAAATAAAATCTCTAATTTGAAATTCAATAGACTTATGCTTGGGGTCATAGTACTTCCTCTTCCTGTCTTGGGCTGTCACAAATCTCTTCTTGATTAATCTAATGTTTACTGTGGCATTACCCACTAGCTCATAATTTGTCAAAAGCCTTTCTTCAAGCTCTTTCCAAGATAATGGTGTCTACACATTCTTCCATACAGAGCTTCATATGGTACCATGCCAATGCTTTCTTGGAATCTGTTATTATAAGTGGAATCAATCAAAGGGATATGATCATCTTAGCTTCCACCAAAATCTAAAACATAGAACCTTAATATATCTTATAAAATCTAAATTACTTTCTCAGATTGCCCATCTATCCAGGGATGAAAGGTTGTATTGATGTTCAACTGAGTTCCCAAAACTTCTTAAATTCTTTTCCATGATCTTGAAGTGAACATACCTTCTTGGTCAGAAACAATAACCTTGGAAATTTCATGCAATATGAAAATTTTTTTAAAATACAGCTGAGTTGATTTCTTTATAAAATCAGCCTGCCTCATTGGCAAGAAATGAATGGACTTCAATAATCTATCCATAATTACCCAAATTGCATCAAAACTTTGCCTTAATCTAGGGAAACCCATAGCAAAATTCATAGTAATTTCTTCCCATTTTTACTCAAGAATATGCAATGGTTGCAATAAATCACTGGGCCTCTGATGCTCAGCTTTCACTCTTTAACAAATTTCACACTTGGAGACAAATTCTTCAACTTCTCGCTTCAATCATGAACACCAAAATATGCCTTTTAAAATATGGTACAACTTCTTGCTGCTTGGGTGAATGGTGTAACTAGAATACTGGGCATAATAAAAATTCTCTCTCGTTAGCTCACCACGAGGAGGAATCCACAACCTCTACCCAAAAGAAATAACACCTTCCTCATCAACTTACAACTCAAGCATCTTTCCAGACTAAATTTGATTAATCAATTTCTCATATTCTTCATCTACTTTTTGAACTTCCTTAATCTTATCTTGTAATGAGGGATAAACAACCAACTTAGAAAGAATTCCACCTTACAAATATGTAGAAACACTACTTATAACTCTTCTCTCTCCTTCTCTTTAATCAATGCTTGCTCAGAAGTCAACAAACTAATTGCTACTCCAACTCACTTCCTGCTTAGCGAATCAACAATGACATTTGCCTTCTCAGGTTAATAAATAATATCCAGATTATAGTCTTTGATCATCTCTAATCATCATCGTTGTCTTAAATTCAACTCTTTATGAGTAAAGATGTACTTTAAACTCTAATGATAAGCATAAATCATACATCAAACCCCATACATGTAGTGCCTCCAAATCTTCAAGTGTAAAAATAATAGCTACTAACTCTAAATCATGAATTGGATAATTTTTTTTCATATGACTTCAATTACCTAGAGGCATAAGCCCCAACTCTTCCATTCTACAAAAGAACACAACCCAATCATCTAAAAAATGCATTATTGTATATCAAATATTCTTCTGTACCTAATGGGATAATCAATATAGGAGCTGACACCAAACATTCTTTCAATCTCAAGAAACTCTCTTTACATTCTGACGTCCACTCGAACAATTTAGCTTTTTGGATCAATCTCATCAAAGGAATAGAAATCTATGAAAATCTCTTGACAAACTTATGATAATATCCTACCAAACCCAGAAAATTATGAACCTCCATCATGGACGTTGGTCTCGGCCAATCCACTATAGCATGCACCTTCTGGGGATCTATTGTAATTCATTCTTTACTTACCATATTCCCCAAAAATGCTATAGAAGCCAACCAAAACTCACATTTCAAAAATTTCACATACAATTTTTGCTACCTTAACATCTCCAGAGTTATCCTCAAATGGACCTCATGTGCTTCTTCAGACTTTGAATATACTAAAATATCATCAATAAATACAATAATAAATTGATCATGATATTCTTTGAACACCCTATGTATCAAATCTATAAAAACATATGGTGCATTCGTCACCCTAAGTGGTATGATACTGCCTACACTTGGTACTAAATGTTGATTTCATAATATCTTCATTCTTCACCCTTAATTGATGATAACCTAACATCAAATAATTTTTAGAAAAAATAGTTGTACCTTCCCATTGATCAAATAAATTATCTATCCTAGGCAGTGGATATTTATTCTTCATATTCACCTTATTCAACTCACTATAATCGATGCATATCCATAGGCAATCATTCTTCTTCTTCACAATTAATATTGGAGCTCCCCATGGAGACCCACTCAGCCTAATAAATCCTTTCTCTAATAACTCTTACAAGTGCTCTTTATGTTCCTGCAACTCTTTGGCTTCGTTCTATAAGGAGTTTTTTCTATAGGAGTTTTTATATAGCTTTACTTCAATATAAAACTCTATCTCCCTTTAAGGAGATAGCCTACACAGCTCCATAGGAAAAATATCAGGGAATTCTTTCACCACTAGGACATTAGCAAGATCATCAACTAACTTATTCAAATCCTTCACATAAGAAAGAATTATATAATTTCCTTTATGTTAAGCTTTATCAACTTGTAGTGTAGAGATTAAAGAAGTAAAAATATTACAAATCCCTAAAAAATAAAAGACTTCACCATCCACGCGTATGCTAGCCTTTTTCTTAAGACGGTCAATCTAAGCCTCATATTTACTCAACCAATCCATTCCAAATATAACGTCAAACTCCTTTAAAGGAAATAGAATCAAGGTTGCTGCTAGCTTTCTATCATAAAACTCAACTTTACACAAACAGACTTTATTCATAAACATGAAATCCCCCACAACAATATAATAGATAACTCATGGTATAAGGGTTGGGAGGTAAATGCAAATAATCCAAAACTTGCTCATATAGAAAAGAATGGCTAGCACACAAATCAAAATGATACCGTAAAGCTGCTCTAAAATGTAAATCATACCTGTCACCACATTTAGAACTTCCTTTGGTTCTTGTTGCCTCGAACTATATACCTTGGGATGAATGTAAGGGGCACTTCCAATGCTCGTAGTCTCTCTCTACCCTCTAAATGGTCTGCCACTAAATCTACTTCCATTATGCACTATCAACCCTTTACTAATAGCTTTGGAAGGGGTTACTATTGGTGGCTACCTTCAACTGTCTCCAACTTCTAATCTACCTATTAGAACATTCTAGGGGCACTAAGATATCTTGTGATCTAATTGTCCACAACGAAAACACTGACTAGTATATTTGAAACATTAACTAGAGTGCCTCCAACCATAAAACCATGACAAAGGAATAGTGTCAACCGAAATAGATTCACCTATGCTAATATAAACTGTAGGACCTTCCTTCTTTGACACACCACTACTACAAAACTTGGGCCTCTTCCCACTAGCTCCACTTATAGAGGGTTATCCACCGAACCTTCTTCTTATACTGGCATCCCATCTCTATTGCATTGCTGTCAAATCATTTTCTACCTACTTTGCACACTCAACTAGCTCAAAAAAGTATCAGATATTGAATGGAACTAATGGGTGCCTTAGATTATCTCTCAGTCATCATAGAAAATAATAACATTTCTCCTCTAGAGTGCTGACCAACTAAGGACTGCAGCGAGCTAGGGATATAAACTCTGCTTCATACTATATTACTCATTTAGTTCCTTGCACTAGCCTCAAGAACTATTCCTGTATTTGTTTCCTCATAGAGGATGGAATAAACCAATCTCTAAAAGTCTCCATGAATTACTCCTAAGAAATCTTGGCATTTACTCTACCTTAAAATTTCTCTATCTGCTAGCCTTCCCACAAGCATTCAGGTTCTCATCTAGAAGACTTTTCTGCCTTCCACACACTACATCCCATCAAATGATTTTTCCAACCTGAATAACTAATCCTCTGCAGCCTGTAGATCTATAACTCCTTGAAAATAAGGAGCTTTCAATCTCACAAACAATTGCAAATGATAATTAATCTCGTCTCCTTTTACCCATGACATCCTACTCTAAGGTTCTCCCATCAATTATGCTACTACCCCAATAAATTGCATCATCGAATCAGATGTTATAGCTTCTATTATATTATAGATAATAACAGCTCTAGAACTTTTCCAATCCACAGCCTCAGGGTCTTGTGGGTCCATCACAATAACACTATAAAATATTCAAAATAAAGAGGAATTCAATATCAAACTCATTCATTTTCAATTAAACATGCAGGATTCACTAACTATAACATAAGATCACCTATTTTACACTTAATAAATCATTTCCTTAGGATCTATTATTAATTTGATTTCTCTCAACTACTACTATGATACCACTCTATCTCACCCTGAAACCTAACGAGGAATTTAACACTAATTCCTCGATCATTCTAAGCTAATCATCTCACAAGTTGAAATATACCAGAGCCACTAATAATCAATAACATTGATATATAAACATGCAAAGCGCATAACATAAATTTCATTTCTCAAAATAATCATATACAAAAATCCAGATTCCAAATATGTTCAGCAAAACATAACCATAAGTAATTGCTAAACTGGATTCCTTGCTTACTATCTAACTGAATCTACTCAACAGTATATTTACCTTTTCCTTAAATGGTATAAGAAAAGGAGTGAGTGTACAACTTAGCAGGTTAACCTCATTTCCCATCACATAGTTCAATTCATAATATTAAAAATATAACTTTAAAAAAATTTGTTTAAATATTGTTTAACTTTAAATCGTAGTGGACGAATGCACTTATGAAGGCATAATGCATATGCATTTTATGCACATTATAACTCCCAATTTTCCACCTCCCACCTACTCAAGATAGGTGTAGAGCAGAGCTACCTCCCACCTATTCAGGATAGGTGTAGAGCAGAATCAATACATAATAGAGTGTGTTTCCAATATAGAGCCAATATAGAACCAAAATAGAGTATTCCAATCCAATGCATTTCCACCTTGGGCCCAGGAAAAGAACTTTCATAACCTTTTTCTTTCCAATATAGAGCTCCACGTTCTGAAATGCATGATAATGCAAATACGATATACAATTCAATTTTTGATGAAAATCATATCAAGTATCCACTTGCATAGAGAAACCCCCACTTTTCAATTGCCAACAAAGGGTACTCAGAATTTTATCAAATTCATAGAGATTGTATAAAATACTAAAAAATAGATATATATTTTATCAAATATACTATACATAAAAAATATTACTATTTTTTAGAATCACAAAATATTAATATAGAACAAACTAACTAGTGAAAATTTGCATTGTTAAAGTCAAATCATCCTGAACAGAGAATAAAGTAACATATAGAAAGTTACACAATAAAAGCTTTTTAAAACTTAAGAAAAACACAATCAAAAGCATAACTTTCATTCTATCCAAAAGAATTGAAAACAAAAGGGGGTATGGGTTGCCTACCTCCCGAAAATTTTTTTAACTAGTTGAATGGACAAATATTGAATTTTATGTGATGTTCTAGAAATAATAATATTATATGAAAACTTTATAGTTGGAAGGTGAAGATCCCAATTACCTACACTTTCATACACCGAACTCCTTAATAGGTTTCTTAAAGTTTTTTTTATCTCCTATGTTCACCCATAAGTTTAAGGGTAAAATACAAAGGAGAATTTTTATTTTATGCCAATTAATTTCAACAATTTTTTCAAAAATATTATACAAATTTGACAATCCTATCAAATATTTTTGTGGATAGAAACCATGCAGTTAATAATATTTCTGAAAATAAACTTGCCATATGGCACGTGTCTTTTAACATTGAGCAAGATAAAAAATAAGTTATCATGAAGTATGGATCAATAATAACATATATGCTATCATGTCTCATGGAAGGCCTTGAACAAAGTCCATATGATTTCTCTCCTAGGATATATAAGGAATAGGCTGGACAAAAAATATTTTTTTTATTTTTATTTGTTAGTTCTTTTTTTTTTTTTTCTTTCCAGCATGTATAGCATTGAGTTACTACCATATCATCATCTCTCTTTAGAAAGGTCCAAAAAAATCCATGTTCTAACATATTTATATAGTTTATAACTTTTCAAAATTTCCTAAAGTAACTCCATAATAAGAAATATCCCTATGGTTGTCCTAGGAATATGTAACATCCTCTCTTTATAAATGTATTTTGGGGATGTTCTAAGTATATCAGATGAAAACTTAGACTAATTTGATGAGATTTTTTAACCTCTATAATCCCAAAATTTGAAGCTTTAAAGATGTTACTACCAAGAAAACATTGAAAGAGCATCTATAACCTTTCTCTCCACACTAGGTTTATATACCAAGATAAAAGCAAAATGATGGAGATACTCTACCCACTTAGTATGTCTATAGTTTAGTTTCATTTGAGTTTTTTTTTGAATTTTAGAGCATGGTAATCAATGTTGAGGATAAACTCCCTATGTATCATACAAGCATTAAGAATTTGAGAGAGATAGCAATGAACACTATATAATAAGTAAAATATATTTGCCTTGCTTCAATCAACTTCTCACTATAGAAGGCTACTAGATGATTATCTTGACTGAGTATACCTCATATGCCTATAATTGAGGCATCATAATTAACCTTAAATGTTTTGCGAAAATTTAGGGTGCATGAATAAGAGATAAGTCATAATAATTTTTATATGATCCATAACATTCTAAGTACATGCAGTTCAAATCACTAATCTTTCTTTAGAAGTTTTGTGACAAGCTTTACTATTTTGCTAAAGTTTGTTATAAATCTTATGTAGAAGATAATTACACCATGGAAGCTCCTGACGTTCATTAAAATCCTGGGTGTTTGCCAATCTAGAATAGCTTAGAGATTTGCATGATTTGTCTTTACTCTATTTGCAAACACAACAAAATCAAGAAAATAACTTCATTCTAACAAAAGAAGCATTTTTTAAGGTTTACATAAATCTTTGGTTCATAAAGTTTGGTCTATACTAATATTAGGTGAATGTCTCTTCTCTTTAGAACCGAAGATGAGAATATCATGAAAATTTAAATCAAGTTAGGGAAATGAAGTTGGGGCCCTTCTTATGTGAAGATCTGAAAGGAATTGAAACACCCCTATGCTAAAAGATGTAACTCATCATTTTGCCATGGAGCATATTCAACCATGTCAGACAGGAAAATAATTACTTGATAACTCAAATTTCTAATAACTATCTCCTTAAATTTATAGTTCATCTCCTCCATAGATTCCCTACAAATTTAAATATTCAAATTTCTATAATTCAAAATTATGAATTTTAAAATTTTAAATTCAAATATTCAAAATTTTAAAATTACAATTATATTTGCCATAATCTAAAAATTCAAATATTAGCTTGATCAACTTGAAGTCTTCAATTGGCTAAGAGCTCCATAACAAAATGGAGAGTTAAATTTTCATCTAGCGGGGTAGACAAAATATATAGGGTGAATTTTGGCTAAGAGCTCTACCTTCAAGGTAATTTAGTTAGTGCTTTGTATTAGGATAAGTTGAGAAAATAAAAGCATATCAAATAATCGGAGGCATGTATGGTTGTTGTGTAAAAATATGTAATTTTGATTTTTATATTTGATAATCATAAATACATAGTCTTACACAATAAGCATAATCATCTAAAAATGAAAAAACTGACTTAATGAACTAGAAGTCTTCAATTAGTCTCTTATCAGAGGCATTTGTATGCTAGTAGCTTCTCTCATACTCAGTTCTTGTAATTAGTCTATCTCATTCTATGAGCACCTTATTTTACACCAATGTAAACGAAACCTTAATCTATTAAGCATTTATACTCATAACCACTTATGAACTCGGTAAGTTACAAAGACTATTGAACTACATATTACATCTATTAACCCATACAACTCATTATAAATACTTCCATTGAATTAGAATATCCTATTACCACCTCATTCTCAATATAGCTATTTATAAAACATCGACATTTTATTTATTTATTCATTTCTTTTCAAATAACTTATTCATTCTTTACATAATGTTTTTCATGATTTGATCGAAGAATAGAGCAACTCTCCTTCTAGCCTATCAAAAGATAGCACGTGTCTAGGGAAGTTTTTATGAAGAGTCATTAAATCATTGCATTTTTTGTTCTTTTAGATGTAGTCTTTCTTATAGCCTTTGGATTCATATAAATAAAAAGTGAAACTGAGCATTTTGGAACTTTTTGGACTAATTGAGATATTGAACATCTTAAGCACTTATACTACATATTCTCTCTAGTAAACTACTTTTGCTCCTTTTTGACACAGGTTCTAGGTCACCCTATAAGAGTTCACTTGCTAGTAAGGTTGGGTGCCATCCATAAACAAATTTGGATCCAACACCTACATTTATTAGACCATATAACCCACTGTTTTGAAAACCGGACCGGCCTGGCCAGTTCAACCGTAAACCAGTCTAATGGCCGGTTCGATCCAACTTACAAAACCGGCTCTGCATCGAATTGGATCAAACTGGATTGAACCGACAGTTCAACTGGTGAACCGCCGAACCGGCCCGAGTTGAAAAAAATTGGCAGTTTATAAAAAAAAATTATTTTTGTTTTAATTAAATTTTAAATAATATATTTTAGTTTACTAAATTCTTTTAACTTTTTTAAATAAATTTTATTAAATATGATAATTAATTACACCATAATATATGTAAGTTATCACAAATAACTCACATAATTTGTTTAGGAAAAAGTGTGCACTTATAAAGGGTTCAAAGCAACATCCTCAAACTCCTCCTATGATGCGGGACTAAAAAAGTTGCATGAATATTTATTATGTGAATTTGAGCTTATTTGGGTTAGTTGGGCTTCAAATTTGGGCTTAGTTGGGCCACAAATTTGGGCAATATGTATTTTAAATTTGCTATAATATATATTATAAGAATTATAATATAAAATTTTAATTTTATAAATTTAAATATTATATTAATTATTATTCTTATAAATATATTTAATTTTAAATATATAAATATATTATTTAAAAATGATATTTATATTTATAATTTTTATTATGTATATTTTTAATTTATAAATATTATTAAATGATCAAATATTTAATTATTTATATTATATTAATGATCATAAATTTTTAATATTATAAATTTATATATTATATTAAATATTATTCTTATAAATACATTATTCTTAAATGATATTTATATGTATAAAATTTTATAAATATTATTAAATGCTTATATACTTAAATTATATTATGTTAATTTTATTAATTTTTTATACTATTATTATTTATTACATCTTCCGGTTCGTTGTCCGGTCGAACCGTGAATCTCTCCTTCTTCTGGTTCGTTGTCCGGTCCGGTTTTCAAAACCTTGCATTTATGCTCCTTTGGTTTGTAGAAATTAAAAGAAAAAAAACAAAAGAGAAAGAAAGAAATTAATCCACAAGACAATAGAATTGGATTGAAATTAGTTTTTAACGTGAAAAGAAATTAAACAGAAACATATGTGATGTAAATTAATTCCTTGTTAATTGTAAGATTAAATGTGCTCGCCATAACGATAAATTGATTTTTTTTTTTTTTTCGCTAGAGTTGTCTAGTAAATTATCGATGAAAAAACTCATATCTTCATATATTTTTTTACGAGGTCATTTGATTTGTTGAAAAAGGAATAGATAGTAAAAGAAATGCAATATGTTTAAAATATTTTGAATTATTTGGATGAGTGCAAAATTAATACAAGTAATTACTTCTTTGTTTCGCATGAAGTAAAATGAATGACGTGTAAAATGCAACGAGAAGGTGGTTGGTGGCTGACAGTAGTGATGGTGGCTACAGCTGACAATGATAGTAGGCGGCGGATGTTGGGTGGCTGACAGCTAACAACAACAAATGGCGGCATGCAACGATTGGTGATGGCGACGATGATAGATAATTGTTAATGTATTTAGAAATCAATCAAATATGATAATTTTTCAAGTACATCAAACTTGAACTAGATGCGGAATTCCAAATACTTCAAATTTTTACTCTCCATTTCTTTTACTCCAAACCGAACATCAATATTTCAAAACCTCCGCAATTAAAATAACATAGTAAATGAATCCAAATTTCTATAAATATTTATATTAAACCAAATAAGTAATATAAAATGATCAATTAATATATAATTATATTTCCCCAAATTCACCAAACCATGCCCAAGAAATCATCATAAATAGCTTTTCACAAGGGCTGCATGTGCAGTGAGCCCCCCCCACTTGGTTCAATGCTTGAAGACTTCAATCTTGTCTCCTTCTAATCTTTTCTCATCACTCATTTTTTAATTGGTACAGTAAGAAGTCCTGTCTACTTGCTAATTAAACAAATAATGAACTAATTAAGGAATGTTTTTAATTTAATTAAGCAGTTAGTACTATCAAATCACTTTGATGATGTCATATTGTAACGTTACATTGCATGTGGATTAGGGTTTGAATGTGGTCTCGCATGTGGCATGCTCTCCATTTAGCGCGCATAGTATGGGCTTATAGTGGGAAGGCCAATGGTCGCATAGGCACATCACATGCTATGGTTGAGGTGTATTAACTCTTGTTATATGGATATATTGTTATTTTTTTATTTTGTTAATTTTATAATAATCGCATTATTTTAAATTTTTTTTTTCCATCTATAAAAAATTTTATACTAAAAAGTTGCTTTAGAAAGCAGTAAGAAAGCTATCCCAAACAAAGCCTAGGATAGCTTTCTTACCGTTTTATAAAGTAATTTTTCTAGTATAAAAATTTCTAATTCAAAAAAATTTTGTACAAAATGTTGTTTTAGAAAGCAATAAGAAAACTGTCACAAACGAAACTTATATCGAGGAGTTGTTTAATATGAAAAGATATTTAATAGGAAATTGAAAGCCATAGAGAAATGTATGGATGATATATTTTAATTTCAATAATAGAAGAAATTTATTAAGAACATAAGAGTATATGTATCATGAATTTGTAATTCGTGTAGACCATATTGATATAAATTTCAAGATCTTGATTCACTTTTTTAGCTTTTGAAGGGATTGTAAGAGTAAGATTTATAGGAGTAGATCAATAAATTAAATCAAATGGATCATTTGACAATCACATGCGTATGTAGTAGTACTCTATTATCACTGATAGAAGTCTAAATTTAGTAGAAAGCTAATAGAAACTAAAGAGTAAATGCATAAAGATAATAAAAAGGAGAACATAGATGTACATAAGCATTTATTTCTTCCATATATTATACAACATCGCTATAAATATTGGATGTTCGGGATTCACATAATTGGTTACATTCCAAGGGTTGAGATTGAAAGGGAGGTTTTGATGGAGGTGTCAAAATAGGTTTTCGGGTCGAACCTAGAATTGACCCAGGTTCAAATGGGTTGACCCAGACCCAACCTAGTCTTGCAAATGGGTCAAGAATTTTGACCCCGGACCCAACCCGCCAGGATGTCGGGTTGACCCGACCCGACTCATTAACCCAGATCCGGTTGATCCGAGCGGGGTGCGGGAGAAAATGCGGGTCCAGGTGGGGCTCACGGGCGCGGGTGTGATACACCAGATTGTCCGGTCTGGACACGGTCATGCGGATAGAGACGACGAGTGTGGAAGCTAGGCGAGGTAGCGGCTGAGCATGGTCAAGCAAGCGAGCGGA
Organism: Dendrobium chrysotoxum; assembly: GCA_019925795.1. Taxonomy (NCBI): domain Eukaryota; kingdom Viridiplantae; phylum Streptophyta; class Magnoliopsida; order Asparagales; family Orchidaceae; genus Dendrobium; species Dendrobium chrysotoxum. The sequence continues at coordinate 9,548,615 of CM034303.1, read as the reverse complement.
GAACCCAATCACATGAGCGAGCGGCTGAGCGGTGAGTGCAATACCGTTTGGGTTTGGCTGAGCGCAGTGCCGTCTGGGTTCGGATGCGGGTGGAATGCAGAGTGCGGACGCTAGGCAGTGCAACAGGAGAGTTTTACAGGTCATTTCGAGTTGACGGGTCAACTTGAACTCGACCCGATATGGGTCAGAATCTCCAACCTGAACTTGACCTGTATGATAAACGGGTTAACCTGAACCCAAAATTTTTTAAGTTGGGTCATGGTCGGGTCCAATTTTAACACCCCTAGGTTTTGATAGGAAACTAATCCTATCAGAGCATTTCAAGCAACTCAAACTCCCAAATAAATAAGAATAAGCGAAACAAATAAAAAAAATGGGAACTTATTCATTATTAATCATGACTCATAATCACTTAATTAGGGTACTTGTAGGTTTACAAAATTTATACATAAGCTAACTATTCTACTAACTAATTTCAAATAGGATCATATTATTACTCCCCCTTTGCAATAACATTGTCCTCATGGTCGGACTTCTCCAATTAATATAGTGGAGGGAGCGATCAACCCTTTAGCCATAATTGCTTAAGTGGCTCTTCTTGTACAATTGGCTATCATTGAAATCACAAAAGAAAAAACAGAATAATGGAAAATGGAGTAATTCTTCAATGGTGGCCATTCATCTGTCCATAATTTTATTTAATTAATATTGTACATTGGTAGAGCTACTATAATTTGTATAGGTAGATATCCATGATCAGTCATATGCAATGGTTGTTGCCATAACATGTCCCACATCTAACTTTTTTATAACTTCTTTAGCAATCGGATTTACAATGGTGTGGTTCATTTGATGTAAAAAACTTAACTTTGATGAACTCCAAAGAATGGCAAAAAAAGTTGGAGAATATTTTTCTTGAAAGAATTTTAAGAATTCAATTGTTTTGTTTGAAGACATCCACTGATAGTAACACAATGTTGAAACATCCATATATACCATGAAATTTGTAGAATGATGCACATTTAATAGATTGTGACACAAATAGTATAATAACCCATATTTTATCTCTGCCAAATAATTTTTTAAAGAGTCTTTATAAGTCTAAATTTTAAACGGTCTTTGTCATAACATAGATATTGTAGTGCTCTAATTACATTAAATTTTTCCCTAACTTTTGAGCATTGCTACAAATCATTAAGAAATTGACGCATGTTGGTTACAAGTTGAGATTTTTGGACCATCTGGTGTTTGTTTAACAAACAAATTTCACCAAAGTTTTCTAAAAATGATGGACTATTTTATGAATATTTTTTTTATAATTTTGGAGTTTAAAGATATAAGAGAATTTATATAAATTTTATACTAAAAATTGAATAAATTATATAATTATATTTATATTATATTATTATTTTATTATAAAAATATTAAAACATTACAGAATCCATTAAATCATTTTTTTTCCTTCTCCATTTGGTTAATAGAGACCTATAAGGAAAAAAATAGAGAGAAATTTGACGAGAAAAAAGAAAAGCATAGATTTGAAGGTTATAGAGTGATTTCTATTAGTCGATCTTGTTGGAAAATTTGCTCGTCTCATTGTTAGAAACTACTACCCTACTTTTTATTTCAAAATTTTTGTGTAGTTTGTATTTTATGCATTTTAATTTGGTCAAAACTTGCAAAAATTATGATATCTTGATTATTTGCAAACTTTTACTGCATAAATTTTGGTATGTGATAGATGTTAACAATATGAGCATTTTGACTATAATATTATTGAATTTCACTTGGTAAAATAATAGTAATTAAATTTTGTATGATTTAGACTGAATAAATAATTGGATATTTTTTTAAGCATACTGTTAAAACATTCATTAAGAATGAAAATGGGTGTATGATTAGGTAATAGTTAGTGAATAATATGATAATAATATATGTAAAGACAAGTAAAAATTTAGTTTTACTGACATTGGTTGGAGACTGACTAACATGTACATGATAGTGGGTTATTAGGCTTTCCTTTAAATATTGTGATTTGGTGTTATCCTTTACTAATTCATGTGATATAGATTGAGAATTATAAAGAGTTATTACTCTGTCGATGGGCAAAGAGTGATGATTCTATTTATAAAGCAAACGGGAGATACTGATATAAATTACTGCATAATGAAAAAATACCGTTTAAACTAGTACTTCTTATTTTATTAGTGTGACTATCAAAATACATGTTATTGATTCCTATTACTATATGATATTATCACTTTACTATTATTATTTAATGATTTATTATCACTATACAGATTTACTATTATTACCATTGATTTTACTAATGACACTGTGCTGATATTCTTATTGATATGGACATCAATACTATTTGATACTATTAAAGATTCACTGTACTGATACTGAGAATCAGACATATTAAGCATGTGATTAAGATACTGAGTTGATACTGATATAGAATAATTGGATAGTATGTGTATATCATTATAAGATTTTACTGCACTGAAATAATTCTGATTGTCTTTACCAGTGCTTTGGTTTTACCATTTTATACAATTTCTTTACTGATTGATAGATTGATATGATGACGACTTATTTGATATGACACCCATACTGGTTTACTAATTTTTCCACCTTAATATTTTTATTGGGCATCCATACCATACTATTTTATTGGCTATAGACTTTACTTCTATTATATATACATTTTACAATTTCTATATTAATTCATGATTACATGTTTGCTACTGCTACAAATTAAATGATGACATGCATATCACTTCTTTACCATGCTTTGAGTCAGTTGTAAAATTTGGTTACTTGTTGGGCTCTTAAGCTCGTTATATATGATTAAATGATTTCAAGTCAGGGCAAGATAGCAGGGGTGTGAGATTGACCAGGATCTTTTAAGTTCAGGTTCTTGTTATTTTAGCTATTCTTTTATACTCATGATAGAGTAATTATGATATGATTGTATAGATCCTAAGTATTATACATAATTTTTAGAGAAATAAATGCAAATATATATATTAATATTTTGATCAATAATTTTATTTTCATTGGTATTTATAGTGATAATAAAAATCAGGTAGCTCTAACTGTTATATATTAAAAGATAAAAAAATAATTTTTTCAAATTAGATTATGGAGCATCATAAACAGAGCTAACCAACCTTAACAAGTCATTCTTAGAGATAATCCTCTTTGAATTAGGAATATCTTTTTTAACGATTAGGCATCCTTTCATCGATCTTATCATTCATTTTGTGCTCTTTATGGATTTGGTTAATTTGATGTTGCGATATTCGATGGTGAATTTTTTATTAGTGGTGCCAACAACCAAGTTGGAGTAAGAATAGGCATTAAGAAGTTGGTTATCAAGTCAATTGGAAATGCCATAATGGAATATATCGAAATAGAATTTTTAGTTGGAGAAAGTGAAGGTTGAGTGGTTGAAATATTACTTGACACAATCTATTAATGACATAGAAGATATGCAACCTTATAAGGGTTAGATAGTATAAAAATTGGAAGAGATAATGTGGGGTTTAGAGACCTATATTTTAGGGTAGATTTGGGTTAATGAAACCATATAGTTGGATCATGTACTCTTCGTAATGGTGGACAACATGGAGAAATACATCGCTTACCACGCAAGACCATATAGTTAATCAAACACAACTTACCACGCAAGACCATGGATGACCCATAATCTATTTAAAATCATTGAAGAATAATTATGCTTATTTTAAGGTATCTTGATAGATAGCGAGGCCATACTAGTCAAGTAAACATAATCTTAATAAATTGCTTTATTTTAGGACTACTCTACTTGCCTTATTTAAGAAATCCAAAATTTCATATTTTTAGAAGCTTTAAATTTTATCTTAATTCTCTTATTTTCTTTTTCTTTTTATTAGGATAAGTCATCAATTAATGTAATATTTTTTTTGGTTGGTAAGGCTTTCCAAAGTTATTTGGGCTTGGAAAAAGTCTATAAATATAGTCCTCCTTTCTACTTTTGTATTTATTAAATAAAATTTATTTTTTTGCTTGTCAAAATTTTATATGAAAAGATTTGGTGGCTGCTCTACTTTTCAATGAATCCTCTCAAAATTTCAAATCCCCAATAACACTAAGATATCCAAGCCAAAATCCTAATATAAAGAGATAATTTTCTATAATAAGCAATTGGATTTAAAATATCATAAGTCCTTCACCAATGATTCATTATTTATAAGAATACCACCATTAGATTCCTAACATACAAAATCTTTGATCTAGAGTTCTTCTCCCTTTAAATCCATCAATAACTTGATTTTAAAATTTTCAACACCAAAATTATCCAAATGCTAAATACTCATTTCATCACCACCAAAATATCCATTTCACCATCATCCTTAAGGGACATTAATTAAGTTTCTACCTTCTATATTATATTAGTATTAAATCCAAGGGCTCAGAAGAAGTCAATCTCATAGATCTTGAAGGCACATATAGCCCTTAGTAAAAATTGGATATTTTTATTACAAGATTTAATTTTTCAAAGATGAAAGAACTTGAGGTACCTTATAATAAAATTTTATTTATTTTTTAGAAAGGTTATTATTATATTCTAAAGCCCTGAATAATTTTTTTGGTAGTTTACTTAATAAAATTAAGTTGCATCATTCATCTTTATGCTACATTAGTTTGTATTTTGGTAACCTGGCTAAATGTCTTTATTTGATCAATATAATGCTCTTATTTTATCCATAAGTAATAAGACTTACTTTGTGATGAGAGATAGTACTATATTAGTAAAGTTTTATCTTATATGTATATTTTTAATGCAAAAAGGTTTGGTTTTGTGATGGTAGAATAAGGGTGCATGTTTTCTAAATCTGGGCAACTTGGAATTCTTGGGGCATAGAAGTCCACCCTTTCTCATCCTTAGTTATAATAAAATAGAATTTGGGGTCCTTTGAGAAAGTAGAAGAATAATGTTGATTGAGGTTAACTCTAGGATTAACATTCTTAATCAAGAATTTGGTTTACATGGGGTAAGAGCAATTGATGGGATGTATAGCTCTATGGGGAAGCTGGTGCTAGTATGGGTGGGATAGGTGATTGATTTATGTTGGAGAGGGAAGGAGTTGAGCCAATTGTAGTAGGATGGGAAGGTGGTGTTGGGCTTATATATTATAAGAAGGGAGGATGTGTAACAACCAAGATTTTCCTAAAATAAACTTATATGAAATATATAAAAATCTATATTAGAGAGCACAACATTTTGCTTGTGAGTGCAACAACGCTGAAATATAGTAACATTAGAAAGTGGCGTTGTTGCGTTGGAGTCTTTATTTTATAGATACTCTGGGGGCTACATGGAACACAATGGCTGTAGGTCTCAGGTGCTGTGGCACTAGGTTTTCGGTGCCATGGCGTTAGGCTTTAAATTAAATTTTTAATATTTCTAATACACATATCCCTACTAGCCCACCATCCCCCTCATCCCACATTTTGTTTCTTCTTACCAGGGAAGGATCCATGGAAAAGGAGAAGATAAGGGAGAGAGAAAGAGAAAGAAAGTCTTCCAAGGCTTTTCATCTGTCGCATCTATTATGAAAAGTATTCTAATCATTTAAGTGACCTCTATTCCACTTCTATTTTTAATGATTGGGATTTAAGTATATGTTTTCCTCCTGAATTTGGTGAAAATGTAATATCTCTTAATTTAGTAAACTTTCAGCATGTTACTTTTGATATATGATAAATATTATCATTATGAGTATTTTGATTGATTTATATTAAATTTTTACTGAGTGGTTTGGCTTATATGACATTTTATATGAATTGAGTAGGAAAAATATTGATTGCAAAATGATTAGGTACTACTATATTGAATCTAGATACAAGATATATGACATGGAAATGATTAATTTTCATTTGGCATAACATATACTTAAGGGTGTAATATAAAACTTGCATATGAATAAGATATCTATTATACTATATAAAGAAAATAATTTAATTGATATATAAAGAATGTGGCATTTACATGTAAGCAAGGAAGGCTGACAGTCATTACTATAATTAACACAAGTCAGATCTAAAAATATTTATACCAAATACAGGAGGGTGGGCCGATGGGATTTCTTTAAAATAAAAAGTGTGGTATAATCCTCGATGTTAGCTTGTAACTGATCAATCAATTTAAGTTAATGTGTAGAGAGTGATGACTCTTCATTGGTTTATTTAAAGCCACCTATGAATTAATTCAAGATTCATGAATGGTGATGGTAAGAAAAAGACGGATGATCAAATGGATGACAATTAGAGTTGAATTAAAGACTGGTGACCAAATCGGGAATAATTAAGGTTATATTAAAAATACTATATTAAAGCTTGATGTCTTGCCTTGCTAAATTTAACATTAATATGCACATATGATAGCATACATAATTGCATAAATGATATGATAAATATAGAAATAATAGATAAGTTAGATGACATATAAGATATATAGATAAGCTTGATGACAGATGTGATTAGTGATTGATGACAGATAAGACTGAAAGCTGATAAGATTGATGTTAGGATTTACATGAGTGACATGTAGCTAGACTGAAAGGATACTAATATATATATATATATATATATATATATATATATATATATATATATATATATATATATATATATAGATACATGACGAGGATATGACTGACATGTATATGATAAGACTGTATATGAAGTATATATTAACTATTATATGTCGTACAATTATAAATTTATTATTTCTAGTTGATGCATTGACTTCAAATGTAGATATAAGTTACTTGCTAGGTTATATGCTCATTATGTAGTTCTACATTTTTTCATGCAAGGGTAAGGATCCTATAGATTAAGGTTGTTATGAGCTGCAGCTAGAATTTTTGTATGTGTTTATTTATTTTTGTTTTTTCTTTTGTAGTCATGTTATATTTATTATGATAAACTATTTATACTGGCTAAGCATTATGGCTATTATAAATATGCTATTGTGGGCTTGAAGCAATGTAAATAATTAATGAATCGCAATGCATTATATTTTTCCCTATTTATGCAATTTGTCCAGCTTTGGCTGATATGTGAAATATTTAGAATGATTTATTTATTTCGACATTAGATCATGGAGCATCAAAAGTTGGGCAGTAGTTTTCCTATATAGGATTTGAGAGATCTTAGACTTAGGTTCGAGAGTAAGTGGGGGTACATTATATGGCATGGAATTGTATAGTAATGGATTGGTATGATTATGGTATGGACAGTGAAACTCAAAAAATATAATGTGAAGTTAAAGGTACATTTAGTGTATAGTTGGATTATATCATATGTAGCCCTTTATGTTTAGAATGTATGCTAATAAAAAAAAGGCATGCTGCTTATTATGGATAAAATTCTTAGGTATGAAAGGTATGAGTTAGGGAGATCATAGACATCCAATTATACAAAGATAAATGTATTATATGGTTATTTAAAGGTAGATGGTATTGAAAAAAGTAATTTATATTTTAGGAAGGTGATCATTATGTAGTTTACGCTATGAAGGGTGCATACCTAGTGATGATAAGGTAGGTGAGCTTTGAGTATGAGAGTGTCAATGGTTTTAAGAATATGGGAATACTTTATTTAACCACTCTATTTTGTTCGGGAGTGTAGGGGCTGTTGTCAAGGTGAGTGATACCTAATTTGTGAAGGATGGTTTATAAGTCATGGTTACAACATTAAGTGTCTCTATTAATTCTAAAGTTTGGACTAATAATATATTAAATTGGCATTCTTTTTAGTGTTTGAAGTGGGTTAAAAGAGCAATTATTTCATATTTTAGTTTTGTAGGGAACAACCAAATTGAACTTCGAATAGTTAGCATTAAAAGTAAGGTGAAAGTTGATGGTTGAAGTTGATCCCCAAATATCCAAATGAATAAGTTAAGAAGGAAATAAGCTATGAATTAGATAATTTGAAAAGGCAATATGTGACTTTTCACTTCTTAACATGAATTGCATAAAGAGATTTTGGGAGAGTTACATAAAGAAAAAATAATTTTAGCTAAAATTGAAAGGGTGGAAGACGTTACATGCCCTAGCCAATAGTTTCAAAGGTCAGAAGTATCTTGAGATAAGATAAGAGATATTTAGAAAGATTGTTTGGTTGATTTGGAGGGAGCTTAACTGAATATATTCCATTGTGATAGAGTCCTCTAAGTAATATGGAGTTGATCTTCTAATTCAATATTTGGTAATCTCAGTCTTTAAAGGGAATGAAACAGGAGTTTTCTATGGTGAGTTTATGGACTAAGAGTAAATTATAAGTGATTTGAGGGAATTGGTAGAGTTTTAGAAGAAGCAACTTGTAATTGGGGTTAGGAAAGAGACCTTGGCATGTGTGGGTGATTGGAATGTTATCATTTTTCTTGGTGATTTTTTGGTTTTTATGTATGGTTGAAGTCGAGGGAGCTAATTGGGATCATAAATGAGATTTGAAACGTCTCTTGAATTGAGTAGCTAGTTAGTAGCGAAGGATGTAGGTCCATGCTAGGAGAGCATGTGAGTTCATGTTTGTGGGGTTGTTTTGGTGGCCTACCCTATACCATGATATTAATGCAAAGTGCTTAGACTTCATGCATGTATGGTTTATAGGAATGGTAGATTTATTTTTGCCTTCTCTCATATGTTGTAGATAGTTTCAGCCAAGATTATGAAAAAGAAAATGAGTTTTGCACGGTTGATTAGCTTAGAGGAGAAATGTCCATGTATGTGGCCCCTTATTGTTATTAGAGATGGTTAAGGTTTTGCTATATATTCGTATGAGGTTTTTCATTTAACTCATTTTCTAAGTTCATTTTCTCATTAAAGGAGTATAGACTATCTAGATTAAGTGGTTGGAGGTTGCTTTATATATCAACTTTAAAAGTTTAATGCTGGGTGGGAGGCAATTGAGGGTGTGGAGAATTATATATTGTAGATAGAAATATGCTAACAATTGTTATGGTATACACCTTAGCCTTGATTCCTAAGAGGTATTGTGTCATAGTGTAATCTTTTATGGTAATAATATGGGAATTCATTCTTTGGTTGAATGATACGGGATCTATTGGTGGGCGAAAGTCTTCCATCAATAATTTTTCATATGTTTGTACAGGCATGATTTGATGTTCAACACATAGTAAAGAATTATGGGAAATATAATGGAGCATAGAGCAGAAGTAAGATTTTTATATACTTGTAGTCATATATTATAGTGTGGGTTTGGGTTAGGTAGGTGATTATTATTAAAAAGAAATTTAGCCGGGCAAGTTCTTGATTTGCCAAGGTATTCGTCGAAGTCATTGGCCTTTAGGAGCTTGACAATTCAATATTTGGTGATTATTAGTTGTGAGTTGGGTTTTAATGACATTTCTCATGTTGGGCATGAGAATCATGAGTTGAGAGGGATTGGTAGAACCTCCCATTTTGAGAAAGTTATCATCAGATTGAGTTATAGAAGAAGATGAGACATCGATATAAGGAGGTCAGAATGAAGGGAAGATGTTGGTAGACAATAGTCTTATATAACATAATGACAACCTCGATTTGGTAGAAAGCTACGAGAAAATAAAGGGAAAATGTCAAAAAGAAAAAGCAAGAGAAAAGAAGTCCATAAGAATTTATCCATTCCTTATATTAAAAAGTAGGCTTGAATATTATTACGGGCTAGAATATAGAGGTGATAGAGTTATAATCCTACATCCTAGCATTACACGAATATCTAGCTCACACACAGAGAACATAAGATTTTTTACATGAAAACCCATGAAAAGTGAAAAAATCATAGGGCCTAGCCCAGTTAAAAATGATTCCACTAGAATTTGAGTTGAGTACAGTGGACTGACTCATCCTTAAGGACGATCAGATTTTAAATGTCAACCATATGATTGTAGTATAATGTTAAATGAGGATGAAAGTTCAGCGTCACTTGGAAGTTTGGGCGTCAGTTGGTGGTCTGGTGGAAGTCATGATCTGGTGGAACTCCGACGTCAGGTGGTGGTCTGGTGAAACTTCGGGAATCAGTTGGTGGTCCAGCGAAACTCTGGTGTCAGGTGGTGGAACTCCGTATGTCAATTAGTGGTCCGGTAAAACTAAGGCGTCGGGTGGCGGTCAGACGAAACTCCAGGCATTAGGTGGTGGTCCGACAGAACTCTGAGGTCAGGTGGTGGCCCGGCGGAACTCCAGGAGGTGATCGAGGAGGAGCAAGGGGGCGAGAGCGATCTCCTATCTCTCTCTTGGTTCCTTTTTCTTGGGGTCCCTTTTCATGAGAAAGGAGAGGTCTATTTATAGATTTCTTAGAGTGGCATGGCCCGTAAATAGAAGGAAGATCAAGGGTAAATGGGGAGTGGTTTGGATGGATGGCCGATGTTGAATCCCTTGATCATGAATCATTTATTGGGCATTTGAACATCTTAATGATATCAATTTTTTTTGATCTTGGGCTCGTTGGATTTGTCTCATCAAGCCGCTTAATTTGACTATAAGCATGTCACATTTAAAAATTGTTTGGTAAACCAAATTATGGTTTGAACCTTCTAATAGCGCGTCGGGTCCTTGATTTGGACCCATTTAGGCTCAGATTGAGTTGAATTTGGTGTTGTTGGGTTCATAATTTGAGATGTTTAGTTCGATAGTAAGTTTGCTAAAATTGGACTTTGGATGGTCACAATTTTAATTTTGGAAAATTCTAACTTGATTTTGCCTTAAGATTCATGTTCGATCATGATAATTTTTTGATGACATATGATTTTCCCCTTATTTTTGGACATCGAGGTTTTAGCCCAGAATGACGATGAGTGGAAGCCAAACAAGGGAGCCAGGGTAGATAATGTTGTTTCTACCGTTACGAGTGATTCTCTGATCTTTCTCTGCAAGAAGTTCCACTTTCCCAATGATCTCATGGTGGCAGTCCCTAAAAGATCTGATCGGGTGAGTCCTCCTCCTAGGGTACTTGGCCATTTATGAGACCAGTCTACAAGTAGGGCTATAGTTCCCTTCTCCTTCGAATTTGATCGATACTTCAGTAAGGTCTGGGGTAAGCCTAGCCCAATTTTCTTACAGAGCCATGTCCGTGAGGGTGAGGCTAATTGCCCTCTTAAGAGATCGAGGAGCTGTTATGCCGCCCGAATGTCTTTTAAGGATGGGCCGATTTACTAGTGACACGTAAGGACGTATAATATTCAGGTCCAAATGGTTGGACGTCTGTACCTGTGATCCATCGAAGAGCTGGGCTAATACATTTTTCTATGTGAAGAATGATTGGGGCCTTATAGAGAAATAGGGGAAGATAAAGGATCTGTCTGCACCTTTACATGTTGAAGAGGAAGGCATTCTGAGGATTCTCAACATTCCAGACATCAAACATCTTCTATACGAGGTTTAATATTTGAATAAATTTATATCAGAAGAATTTCTGCTCAAAGTTGGACTGTCTTTTCAAACTGGGAGGTCCGATGCAATGATGTTGAAGAAGTCCTCCAAGGTTCCTGAGGCACCTACCCTAGCTTCCAAGGTCACTCCTAAGCCACAGGCGAGAGGTGACGATCCCCAGGATTCGTTAAAGAAGAAGAAATTAGAGAGGGTGCCACGAGTACAAATAGGGCTCCACCCGACTCCTCCCCTGTCCAGTTGCGTATTCCTAGGGATGTGTTGAACCACTAGTATATCGGATGTCTTGAAATTGATGACTTGGTGGGTTGTATTTTTAATACTTCTTTTTTTTTCATCAATTGGGATGGCCTTTTACATATCTTTCTTCCTTATTTTAGTTGTCATGGCGTATGGAGCTGGAGGTCAAGTTTACTAAGGCCTTAAATGAATAGAATAATAAATTTGTGAAGGTCAAATATCTTCAAGGAGAGTACAAGTAAATTTATGATCATAAGGACAAAGAGGTGAAGGTGGTGGAGGAGAAGTTGACAGAGTGCAGCATTGAGCTAGCCAACATAGTGCACTCTATTTCTCTTCAAAATATATAGATAGATCGACTCCAAATTGACATGGTGGAGGCACAAGCAATGATCACCCAACTTTTGAAGGATCAAAAGGACTTTGTAGAGAAGATAACAGTGCTTGAAGTTGAGAATAAGAGATCGTAGACTCTTATAGCCAAGAAGGAGGCCGCTTTGTCTGGCTTAAAATCTTCAAGAGTCATCAAAGATTTTAAGAAGTCTAGAGCTTTCAAGATCATCATCCAGGATCTCGTTCAGGAGGCTCGCGATCACATATATGATGTAGATGTGAAGGCTTTGAAGCAGTAGTGTATTGATGAGGGCTTCATTTGAGGCTTTTTGAAGGGAGTTTGCCTAGTACAGTTGATGACCGGAGTGGAAGTTAAAGGTTTAACACCCAGTAAGCATCTAATGATTCCCCTACATATTCTAATGGTGATGAAATAGAGAGTGAGCTGCAGAAGGCCTTTGCCCTTGAGGAGGATGATGAGATTGTAGAGATTGAATAGTGATTTTATTTTTTACTAGTGTATCACTTTATCTTTCTTAGTGATTGTTATGTGTTAGATATTCTATGATTTGATATAGAGTTGTTGTTGCTTTTATTTTAAGTTAAATAGTGAACAATATTTTAGTGATCTTCTTTTACTTAAGTGAGTTTGATTGATGTCTATCTAAGGTGCTCGACCTCTCCAAGGTTATTAATCAAAGCATTGCTTGATGCTTTTTAACCTGTGTGAAAGAGGTCAGATTGAATTCCCCTCGGATTGATCTTCCAGTGATTCAGACGTAATAAATATTGTGTATTTCTCAAATCAAGAATTTTTAGAATTAAGTGACTCCCACCTCAGATATTTGACCAATCCGAGGTTGTTAATCAAAGTATTGTTTGATGCTTTTTAACCTGTGCGGAAGAGGTCAAATTGAATCCCCCTAGGATTAATCATCTAGTGATTGAGATGCAATAAAGATTATGTATTTTTAGAATTAAGAATTTTGAGAATTAAGTGGCCCCCACCTAGGATGTTTAACCTATCTGAGGTTGTTAATCAAAGTATCGTTTGATGTTTTTTAACCTGTGTGGAAGAGGTCAGATCAAATTTCCCTCGGACTGATTATCCAGTGATTGAGATGCAATAAAGATTGCATATTTGTCTAATCAAGAATCTCAATGTTAAAGTTCACAGCATGTGTGAGATAGTTATTATATTATTTCTTGAAGGAGATAATAATGTAGATAAATGAGAGAACAAAGTTTTACTGCACTGAATAATACCATACTTCTCTGATATAGCTTAGGGATAAAGGAGTTACCAATGACATAGGTGATGCATGAGATAAATAATGTTCAACACTGAAGACATACAATACTTAAAATAAATAGTACTATTATCCTCTACTGATAGTACTTATGAAGATTCTCCATATTCCAAGTTTGAGGGAGCATCTTTCCCTCAGAACTCTTTAATTTAAGAATGTTTTGGGCTTTACCATGGCTGCCACCAAGTAAGGACCCTCCCAGAGGGGGGAGAGTTTATTACGTAGAGGGACTTTCCCTACTGCCTCGATATTGCGCAAAACTAAATCTCCAATCAAAATACATCGAGGTTTCATCCTTTGATTACAGTAACAGGCAATTCTTTGGTGCTATGCAGCAACTTTGAGTAACACCACGTTCGCTTCTGAAAGGAGGTCTGAGTTATATCTGAGCTTCTCCTCATTGATGTTGAAGTCAAAAGTTTTAACTATATGACTTGAGACTTTAATGTCGATGGGAATAACAGCTTTCATGCCTAAGCAGAGATTGTACGAGATTTCTCCAATTGGAGTTCTGGTAGTGGTACGATATGCCTAGAGGATATTAGGGAGTTCATCAGCCCATTACCCCCTAGCCTTTTCTAGCTGTGTCTTCAACCCTTTAAGTATAGTCCAATTTGTGACCTATGTTTGTCCGTTTGTCTGAGGATGGGCCACGATTGTATGACTAGTTGAATATGAAGATCTTTATAAAATACTGTAACGATCTTTCCAGTGAATTGAGTTCAATTATCGATGATAATTTTTGTTGGAATGCCAAAATAACATAATATATTCTTCCATAAAAATTGTTTGGCATTGGCTTTAGTGATCTTTGCTAGAGGCTCTGCCTCCACCCACTTGGTAAAATAGCCAATAGCCAGGATGATGAACTTTTGCTATTTGGTAGCTATAGGGAAGGGTCCTATTATGTCAATCCCCCATTGGGCAAAAGGCCAAGGACTTATAATGCTGAGATCTCTACGGCAGGTAAATGGATATGGTTGGCATGTAATTAGCAACTATTATACTTTTATACAAACTCTAGTGCATCCTGCTTTATCATTGGCCAGTAAAACCCCTATCTCATGATCTTATTGGCTAATGCCCTTCCACCCAGATACTCTCTGCAAAAGCTTGAATGTACTTCTTGAAGTGCATAATTTGCCTCTAAAGGAGAAAGTCACTTGATGTATGGTCCCATGAAGGCTTGTTTATACAACTCTCCACCAATAACGGTGAAATTTGCTACCTACCTCTGAAGTTGCATTGTCGCCATCAGATCTTCGAGAAGAACACCATATTGTAAGAAGGATAAAATGGGATCAATCCAAGAAGCCTCTCTTGACTCACCGATTGGTTGTATAACCCATAGGCCTTAAACACTTTGAAAGTGGATCTCCTCCATACACTTCCTTTTGAAAAACATCACTGATTATAGAAGTAGCCAATTTGGAGAGAGCATCTGCTCATGCATTCTACTCCTGGAGGACATGGACGATTTGATGCTTTGTTATTTGGGCCAAAAGGGATTTTACAATTTGGCAGAACTGGGCTAGCAGTGGATTGTGGGTATCAAATTCTCTCTCCGCCTAAGAGGTGACTAACTAAGAATTGGTGTGAACCACCAAGTCTTACACTTCGCAATCGATTGCCAGCCTCAATCCAGCAATAAGGGCCTCATATTCAGCAACATTATTTATTGCGGGAAACTTTAATCGAAGTCTGCATTCAAGTGTAGTTTATTATGGGGAAATTAATAAGACTCCAGCACCAGCGCTAGAACTCCCAGAAGCTCCATCGACATATAGAGTCTAGCAGGAGGAACAATGCGACATATCTAGTGGTTCGTTAGAGGCGGGGTTAGTATATTCGACCATAAAGTCTGTAAGCACTTCTGATTTGATGTTGGGTCTAGGTAAGAAATGGATGTCAAACTCTCCAAGCTCTACTGACCACTTGATTAATCTTCTAGAAGCCCCAGGCTTTTGAAGAATATTTCTCAATGGTAGGTTTGTATAGACGTCGATTATATGTGCTTGAAAATAAGGATGTAATTTTCTAACTGAGAAGATTAACGCCAAGAATGTCTTATCTGCTAATGGGTAGCGTGCTTCTATCTCAGAAAGTATATTGCTAATATAATAGACAGGGTGTTGAACAATATTATCTACTCGGACTAAGATTGAGCTTATAGTATGGGAGGAGACGGTCATATACATGTATAACACTTCTCCTGAAACTAGCTTTGAAAGTAGTGGGGTAAGGCTAGATAAGTTTGGAGCTGCTCGAAAGCCTCCTGGCATTCATCTGTCCACTGAAACCCTGAGCTATGGGTTCCTCTTAATATCTTGAACAAAGATAAGTATTTGTCGCTAGAGCGAGCCAAAAAGTGAGAAAGGGCTGCAATTCTTCTCTTTAGACGTTGGACTTCTCTCATACTCCTTGGGGGCACCATATCACTTAGTGTTCAGATCTTCTCATGATTTGGCTCGATCCCGTGGTGGATAAGCATGAACCCTAAAAATTTTTCTGAGGCAACTCTAAATATATATTTGGAGAGGTTGAGACGTATGTTATAGGATGGAAGGAGGCAGAAATATTATTTCAAGTCAAAGATATGTTGGGATTTTTCAAGACTTTTCACCAGCATATCATCTCACATACACTTCCATAGTATGCCCTATAAGATCTTTAAATACCTTATTCGTGAGGCACTGATACATGGCACTAGCATTTTTGAGTCTGAATGGCATAACTTGATAGCAGTATAGTCCTTTGTCAGTTTGAAAAGTTATTGCCTCCTTATCTACGAGATTCATCTTTATTTGATTATAGCATGAGTAGGCATCTATGAAGCTCAGTATTTGGTGCCCAGATGTGGCATCAACTAATTGGTCAATACGAGGGAGCAAAAAACTATTCTTCAGATAAGCTTTATTGAGGTCTGTATAATCTACACACATCCTCCAAGCTCGGCTAGCTTTCTTGACCATAACAACATTCGCTAGCCTGGTGGAAAATGCACTTTCCATATGAATCCAGCTTCCAGGAGTTTATCAACTTCCTTCTCGATCGTTTGTTGGCATTCTAGCATAAAATTTTATTTCTTCTGGATAACTGGCTTGCACATCAAGTTTACTTTGAGGGAGTGAACTATTACTTCAGGGTTGATTCCAAGTATGTCGGCTGGACTCCAAGCAAAGACATCTTGATTTCTTTATAGAAACTCCACATACTTTATCTTTTTTTCTTCCAAGTATAACGATCTGATCTGCACTGTTCTTGAAGGATGCTCATTTGATAGAGAGACGCAAGCAAGATCCTCAATGGGGGAGGCCATTTGAGGAATATCCTCATTTCGGAGATCAAAATTCCCGATACTTAGAGTAATTGATAAGCATGGTTGAGCATACCTAAGGTAATAGGATTGCGCTACTTATTGATCTCCTCGTGCTATACCTATTCCTACTAGGGTGTAAAATTTTAGTTTGAGATGAGGGATTGAAGCAATAATCTCGAAGATTGACTAGAGTGGCCTTCTAAAGATAGCATTATAGGTTGATTCTGATTTCACTACAATAAATTGGATGGAGTGTGTAACCTGTCGGGGGAACTCTCTATGTATGGCTGGGAGACTAATTATTCCTTCTACTCGTACAGGTTGATTGTCAAACCTGTATAATAGACTTGCAGCAGGCTATAATTTTTGCATAGAGAGGCATATGTTTAGAAAAGTAAAATAGACTGGGACATCTATAAAGCTCCCATTATTAACCAAGATCCTCTTGACATTGTAACATAGATCACCAATCCATGCACTAATCATGAGTGGGTCTTGATGAGGGGCCTTTATTCCTTCTAAGTTAGAATCATCAAAATTAATGGACTGACCGATGCGATACTTCTTTGGTGTTGACTCCTTGCTGGCTCCAATCAAGACTTGACTAGGCATTGAAGGGCCCCCGGCAATGGTTTTAATTTCACCAACCATTTGACGATTATTAGATGATTGCCTTTGCTATTAGTTCTGCCCCCCAGGGGAACCATCCTCATCTCGAGCAGGAGGTTTTAGATAAATTTTTAAAGATATCCTTGTTAGATTATTCTCTCAATTTCTTTCTTGAGTTGCCTGCATGCTTCAGTAGTGTGTCCATGGCTATGATGAAAGTGATAATATTGCTCCTGATTTCCCACGTTGGGCTTAAAAGGATTCGGCCACTTCACGTTCTCCTAATCTCGGATGGCCTTCAATACATTTGCTCGAGATACGTTAAGTGGTGTATACTCCTTTACTTAGCAATGCTCTCGTCACATCTTTGATGGCTAAGGGGGCAAATTATACTTTCCTTGCTTCTTCCACTATGAGGATAGATTTTGCATCCCTAATATACTTTTATATTTCCTATTTGTTTACTCAAATTACTTCCATTAAGTATTAATGGCTTTATCAGTGGAGATTTATGCCTCCACGTGATAGATCAGATTAGCATATGAATAGACCGTGTCTTGCATGAGTGCTGAGTAGAAGGGACCAGGACGAAGCCCTCCGAGGAATCGAGATCCACCCTTAAAATTTATTGAAACTTAGTATAAAATCTTTGAAAGTACTCTTTGAGGGACTCATTTTCATTCTGGTGAATTCCTGAGAGGTGGGAAGAATCTTTGACCATTCTCTGATTGGGAATAAATTGTTCGACGAACACTTTGGCCAATTTGATGAATGTTAGAATGGTTTCGGCTGGAAATGAATAGAACCATCTAGCTTGCCCTTTAATGGTGGCAGGATTAACTTGGTGGAGGAGTATGTCTGAGGCTCGCTAGATGTGCATGATGGTTCTGTAGTGATCGATATGCTCTTACAGGTCGGATGTCCTATTGTAGGAATTGATGCTCAATAGCTTGAATCCTACTGGAATGGGGTGTTGAAGGATTACTTTAATCAAGGGTGATGACTCCTGGAAGTCCCACTAATGAAGAGATTATCTTACACCTCCCACGAGAAACTCTTCTCGGATGAATCTTCACAGTTCATGCTACAGGGTGTTATGAGGGAGCTAAGTAATGTGCGGATGGGCTAAGTCCTCAGGGACGTCTAGAGGAATGCGAAGTTGCCAACTTACGCATGAAGGACGGGTAGAGCTTGCTGTGTCAGCAAGTTCACTATCTTGATATGATGGAGGATGCATCTTTAGCGGAGGAAGAGGAATCTCTACATGAAGATGTTCGGGTTAAACATCTTCGACCAGTGGTGCTCGAGGGAGAAGAATCTCTTCCTATGGCGCTAACGCCGGTCGTCGAGTCTCTTATAGGAGTTGAAGGATCACATTCTGAGATTCCTCCATCTTTCGAATGCGATCTTCCAGGGATGGTCTTGATGTCCCTTCCCCGACAGGGTTTTGCCCACTGGGGTGAAAAGAGATAGATGTCTGGCGTCCCTAGTTCATGGAATAATTCCTAAATTGGTGTGAGTTGGAGCGGGAGGCTCCCAAGATGCTATTACTATACCTATTGGCCATCGAAGTGGTGCTTAGGATTCCCACATACGGCGCCAACCTATTATGGGCTAGAATATATGCAGTGATAGAGTTATAATCCTACGTCTTAACATTGCATGGATATCAAGCTCACACATAGAGAACACAAGATTTTTTACGTGGAAATTCTTGAAAACGGGAAAAATCATGAGGCCTAGCCCAGCTAAAAATGATTCTACTAGATTTTGAGTTGAGTACAGAGGACTGACTCATCCTTGAGGGCGATCAGATTACAAATATCAACCATATTGTTGTAGTCTATTGCAAAATGGGGATGAAAGTCCAACATCACTTAGAATTTTAGGCGTCAGTTGGTGGTCCAGTGGAAGTCTCGACATTAGTCGGTGATCTGGCAGAACTCTGACGTCAAGTGGTGGTCCGGCAAAACTTTGGGCGTCAGTTAGTGGTCCGACGGAACTCTAGCGTCAAGTGGTGGAACTCCGGGCGTCAGGTGGTGGTCCGGTAGAACTCCGGGAGTCAGGTGGTGGTCCGAAAGAACTCTTGCATTAGGTGGTGGTCCGGCGGTGGAAGAGGAGGAGCAAGGGGGCAAGAGCGATCTCTGATTTCTCTCTTGGTTCCATTTGCTTGGGGTCCCATTTCATGAGAAAGAAGGGGTCTATTTATAGATTTCCTAGAGTGGCATGGCCCCTAAATAGGAGGAAGATCAAGAGTAAATGGGGAGTGGTTCGGATGGACGGCCGATGTTGAATCCCTTAATTGTGGATCATTTATTGGGCATTTGAACATCTTAATGATATTAGAATTCAATGATCTTTGGCTCGTTGGATTGGTCTCGTCGAGTTGCTCGATTCGACTATAAGCATGTCACGTTTGGAAAACATTTGGTAAACCAAATTGTGGTTCGAACCTTCCAACAGCGCTTCAGGCCCTTGATATGGACCCATTTGGGCTCAGATTGAGTCAAATTTGGTGTCATTGTGTTTGTATTTCGAACGTTCAGTTTGACTGTAAGTTTGCTGAAATCGGAGTTCGGATGGTCCCAATTTTAATTTTGAAAGTTTCCAACTTGATTTTCCCTCGAGATTCGTGTCCGATCAAGATAATTTTTTGATGACGGATCAAATATATAGCGTAGTGAAAGAGACGATGCGCCGGGTTGCCAAAATTGTTTACATTCCAAGGGTTGTGATAGATAGAAGGTTTTGATTGGATGAAGAAGATCTTATAGCAACAGTTTGTATGCGCAATATATTTATTGAGCACAAATATTAAATCAGTCGAATTACAAAAATTCATATAAGTGGAAACATCAATTGGAGCTCAAGCAAATCATTCTTATTATTAATTTTGAGTGAATTTTTTATTTAAGTTTTGCATATCTATATTTCATAAAAGAAATCTTTTATCAGACATCTTATTTTTCATGTGTGTGTGTGTGTTTTTTTGTTGAAACTATATGCATGTAGCTCATTTGGTCCATCTAAATGTAAAATTCGAGATGATCATGATAATTTCTTTCCCTTTTGGTGCAATTGTAAGATTAATTAAGGCTTCGTTTGGGATTGCTGTCTTACTGCTTCTTAAGGCAATTTTTTAGAATAAAAATTTATTTTTTATACTGAAAAGTTGCTTTAAAAAGCATTAAAAATTAGTCCCAAACAAAGTCTAAGATATCCAGAAGAAAACAAGTAGGCAAAAAATAAAATAAAATCAACATATTCATTTTATTAATTGGTGGCACGTATTGAATTGATTATCTAATGATTTTGGAGTTTTAGGCACAATTTTGAGATCTTTTACGAATTTTGACTTGAAGCTTATTCTCAAACAATTAAAAATCGAAGTGGAGAGTAAAATTACTAAGAAGCCCCAAGTAGAGGCTAAATGAGCTGAGCTTAGAATGGTGAACCGGAGTCCAGGCTTTTTTGGGTCATTAGAATCAGAGTCCGAAGGGCCTCAGAATTGTTGAACTGGCCGGTTTATGCCTTTTGGACCGGGCTTGGAGAAGGCTTGAGATCCGTTCTAACTAAAGGGCTGGCCCAACATGGTTGCCTCTTATTGTAAGAACTGATTAATTAGTATGAGAACTTCGTATAATTAATCTTGAAATAATTTCAATAATGTTAAAATTAATAAACGAAATATGAAAATCATGGTTAAAATAAATATATATACATTCACTTAATATATGTTGTAAAATAGAAAATATATTTGTTATGTTCTAGAAAATTTGGTTCAGTAGGATTTGTATTTTACGTCGCAATATTATACAAAAAATTCAGCATGCACAAATAAGAGTAGTAAGACCAGAAAATTTTTATGTGAAAAATTCAGAAAGAAAAAAAAATCATGGGGCCTAGCTTAGTTAAAAAAATAGCTATTTAGTAGATGATACAAGAATCCTCCCTTCCTCGTAGACTGAAGAAGAGGAAATTATTTAAAAACAAATATCTAATTTCTTCTAAGAGGGATTACAAAAATCAAGTGTTAACAGATGGGCCATTAATATCTAACAATAGAACTTGATTTTCTTTATAGATATTATTAATGTATGGTGTTCACAAGTGGATAACAATACAGAGCATCAGGATTAAATCTTGTCAGAAGTATGGATATGGTGGCAATGATTGGTGGTGGTGGTATTCTTCAATACTGGTTGTTATCCGTAGTATAGATGGTGGTGATCTTCGACGACAATAGCTAGAAAATGCAAGAGTGACTTTACTTCTCTCCTTTCTTCCTCCCCCTCACATGAAGAATGACAGTCTATTTTAGGCTTTTTGGGATGAGCTTTTTCGTAATTTGAACCCGAATCTAAAATACTTCATCATACGACCCATATTGATTCATTTGATCTCAAAGTATTTATTCAGTATCTACATGTCATAATGATGTCAAAATTGAGTGATCTTAGGCTCGTTAGATTCGTCTGGTCGAGTCGCTAAATTTGACTATAAGCATGCCTAATTTAAAGATCATTTGTGAAAGTTTGTGAGAGTTGTTAAACCCTAAAAAACTAGTCCCGAGGCTAACCAAGAGGTGGGATGAATTGGTTATTTTAAAAATTCTTTAACAAAGCACAAAATAAAAAACCCCCTTGATGTGGAAGCAGATCAGTTTCACAATAACAAAAATTTCAGAGATTTCAGACACATAATAATTCACACAAAAATGCAAAAATTAAATGCGAAAAAGTAAATAGAAAGAACACACCATATTTATAGTGGTTCGGTCAACTTGACCTATGTCCACTCCCTGGAAACCTCCTTTTCAGGTATTACACTAAAAGTAGTGTCTCTCCTTTTGCCCCCGTAGCAAGACGGAGAAGCCCTTATAAAATCTTTTCACCAACCCAATGAGATATTGTATCTTGAATCCTTTTACTCCCTCCTAGAGTAGGCAGAGAACCTAGAAATCCTTTCACTCCCTTCTGGAGTAGGCAGAGAATCTTGGAATTCTTTTACTCCCTCCTGAAATAGGCAGAGAACCTGGATCTGATGTTGATGAAAGTCTCCCCCAGAGTCACCAAGGAACCAGACAAGCAGCTTGAAGAAGACGGTGGAAACCTTGCTTGGAGCTACCTTTGTGAATCCCTCACAACTTCCCCTCACAAGGATCTCTCTCTTCCAAGCCCTCGTCTTCCTTCTCTAAGCTCTCTCCCAAGACCACTCAATAGCAAAAGATTTCTTCAAGACCATATGTGAGCTTAAATAGAGAGCCTCCAAAAGAAGCCCTAATTTTTAATTTGCCATCAAAGATCATCTAGTACGATCGTAATATTATCTTGTACAATTTGTATAAATTACCACATTTAGCTAGTACAAACTGTATTATCCTATACGATCAATTCAAGTATTTGTATGGATCGTCCCATACGATCTTTTGATCATCCTGGATGATAGTTCACGAGCGTGTATTGATAATCAAGTACGATAGTCGATGATTAAATGTCATCCCATGCAACAATCGGTTCATCCAGTATGCAGAAGGAGTATCGTCAAGGATGATTAGTTGAAATATTATGGTTTTCATCCTATATGATGGGTGACAATTAAATATCATACCATGCGTGGATCTGTTCGTACAGTACGATCATCTCCGATCGTCCTGTACGATGTGATTGATCAATTTAACCATAATTAGTCTCTGAATCACAAAATCAATTTAGACATGATTGTCATAAATCATCCAGTATAATATAGATCATTCTATATGATTAAAGTAAAACTTGTATATTAAGAAAATTGCCTAAATTATGATTTACGGCTATTTTTCATGTCTATAACTAATTGTCTTGTACGATCGTAATCATCCATTATGATTAGGTAATTAAACTCACTTAACAATAGGTTCCCTAATTAGAGTTTTCTATGTAACTGATCATCTAGTATGATATATATTATACTGTATGATTAGTTCAAAATTAAAAAAAAAATTTCTTAACTCATTAACTCACCCCCATGAGTATGTGTGTGCAAGGTTACTTAGCTTGGGGGCCAGTAGATACATGACTTGACTCAAGAAAGATAAAAAGTACATTAAAATTGAAATTACTGATAGACTCAACCCTGGTCTACCCGATCTTGAGCTGATTGGCATTATAAGTGAACTTATGGACTTGAAAGGTTAGTGAATAAGGCAAACAAAATAGATATGCAATATTAGCAGTAATAAGAATACAATAATATTTGTTATCATCAAAATTATTATCCTTGGACCCAAATTTGCAATAATTTGGTCATCTAATTAATATTTAAAGTTTCTAATTATGCTATAGGTTATTAATTTGGGCTCCCTTAGATTCAGATTAGATCACTTTTGGTATCATTAGATTCGTCTTATTGAGATGTTCAGTTCAACTCTAAGTTTATAGAAATTGGAGTATATTCTTCTACATTTAATTCTACAAGTTCCCAATTCAATATTTTTCTCAAAACTCATATTGATCATGCCAATTTTTTTATAGATATATCATTACACTCCTACTTTCGGATGTCAACACTTATTGCATCTGAAAATATATTTTGGATCCTCAAAAAATTCTATTGCATAAAATTATGATTAAAAATTATTACAAGGAATGACCATTTCTTGAACGCCATCGTGTACTTTCCCTCTGGTTGTGAACAAAGTAAAATCCTCTTAATTGTAGTTTTAGCTTTTGTGAAGTCATCGTGTCAATTGGAGTGGAGAAGTCATTACGTCAAATGGAGTGTAAGTTATTAAAAAATTTGGTTGCAAACTTTTTAAATTATCTTAAACTTGATCATAGAGTGTCATAACCCAACTTGATAAGACCCACTGATGGGATATATCCTAACATGTTGGCTTGTAACAGGTAAATCCCAAAATCTACTTTTGAAATTTTTTAGATTTTTATCCAATATTAATTTTAAAACAAACAACACACTATAGAGCAACTAAAAATGTCCAATACATTGAGAAAACCTTATCCATAAACTCACTTTTATTTCATAATCAAAATTTATATACATTAATTACACTATAGTACTTGACTACATACAACAGAATACTTAGCAGAATGTAACAAAACATATACTAGCTATTAAGGCACCTTAAAGTGCCCTCTTAGATATTTATTAGGGAATATAATCTATTGGGACATTTTATAGTGGTGTCTCTTAAGTGAATGTTAGCATAGAGATAAGGAACTTTTATATGCCCTAAAAACTAATTTTTTTAGACACATGAACCTAATGAATAGAATCCACATGACAGCCATAATGTGCCCTAATAGACTAACTTTTCTAACATCTTAATTTGATAAAAATAGTGCATAAATATAATAGTGTCATAATATGTGAGCTTTCCTATTGCATTTATTTGATGGAATATGTTTAGTAATAAGACACATTTAAATTATCCTAAGATGTGCTTGTTCACAGCACTTCAATTTGATAAAATAATCTTAATAACATAACACTGTTAAGTTCCTTAATATATATTTTATCCATCACACATTACATTCAATTATCAATTAATTATGATATCTTACAATATTTTAATTGCTAATAAATAATCTCGAATTAAATATCTAAAGGTCACACATGAAAAATTATGTAAGCTTTTTTCATCAAACAAAAAATAATTTCATAAATCTAAAATTACATAATCTTTCCACTTCTCACTGTCTAAAATAGACAACTTCGAGTTTCATATGTACATGATCAATCTATTACAATAAATACATTTACAACACATTATAATAAAATTTAATGAATGCCCAAAAAAGAAAAAATACATTATAAAAAGAAACTTCCATCATATACATTATATCATCCATCTCTTTGAAGAGTTGCTTGAGAATCCTATTAGGTGCACCTCTCTCATCTCCAAAATTGTTATCTCTTGTTGCTTTTATTATACTATTATCACTTCAAAGAAAAGATTAAAATTTAATGAGAAGAGTGAAATATATACTATATAATATTGAAACTAACAAGTTGATAGTAGCAATTTTATTGTTAATGAGAATCAAGTATAGTAATGGAAATAAGAGTATAAGGAAGAAGTGCCTAGCATAAAAAATTTAAAATAAAATAAAAAGTTGAATAGATGAAGAAGAAGAAGACAATCCAAGGGATCAAGATTTTAATTCAGGAGAATATAATGTCTCCTCAAAGAAGAATGAGAAGGCTAAGTGATATTTAAAAACAAACTTGCAATTTTACAATATTTGAGCTTTAAAATTTTGAAGTAGAAAAGCATGACATATGAAAGGAAGCAATAATAGAAGAATCTCTTATTAATTTCTTCTAATCTTAGGTATTACTTTAAAATTATAACCATGTTTAAACCTAATGAAATTAGAATCTTTAGAGGCCATGTTAATATGATAATTTGTTTTAAATTTTAGCTTTTTAGTTTTTATTAAGGTTAGGAAACTTAAAATTTTGAAGAAGAACCTGCACCTGCACCTGGACCAGCACCTGCACTTGGACCTGATCAAAATTTCTATCAGGAAATGGTCCACCAGTTTGATAGACTAGAAACTCATTTTGATCAATGTTTTGATCAAATTGAGAATAGAATGAATCAGCAGGATGCACGGTACGCAAAGGATAGAGGTTGGTTTCGTGATCAGCTGGAGTCGGTGAACACAAATATTACCATCATTAATAGCTATTTTGCTATGTTCACTACTCCACCACCACCACCTCCAGATCAGGGTCCTTCGAACTACTAGTGATGATTTTCTGTTGCTTGGCTTGGCTTTGTATTTGGTTGTTTCTGTAGTTCTTTTAGGCTTGGATGCTATGGTTGTGATTATTATTGTTGGTTATGATTGTTTTGGATGTTATGGTTATTGTTATGATGGTTGTAAGTGCAAGCTTAGATATTTTATTTATGGATCATTTGAAATGTAAGCTTGTTTCATTGTATGTTAAATGAAATGAAAAAGTTATGTTGCTATGCATATTGTTATATGACTGTTGTGGTGACTTGAAACATTTTAAATTTTATCTCTCAAACAAAGTTGCTTAAATTTATAAAATGTTGACTAAATTTGGATTATAATTACAATTTTTGTGCATAATCTAATTTCTCAAAGTATTTAAATTACATTGAATTTTGGTGTATATTAGAAGATCTTTCTTTTATATTATTTTTAGACATATATTACTTAGCTTAAATTATTGCATATTTGATGTCTTAATATTGCTCTTGATTTTTATATCAAAGTGTTCATTATTGTACTTATGTTTAAGAGATTATGTTGTTGGAAAGAATTTTATTTACTAGACACAAACTGAGCCAAAAATTAAAAAAGATGCACAAAGTGTGCCACATAATGAAAAGATGCGCAATGTCGCCAAATTATAAAGAGGCACAAAATTAGCCCAAATATTGACAAGATGCACAAAATGTGTCATTTCATTCGAAAAGATGTACAATGTCGCCAATTATTCTTTCCTTTAACATTTTCTCAAATTACACTAATCAATGATTGTCACTTTTAAATTAAAAAATTAGTAATTTTATTTCATCATTTGTGCAATAATTGTGATTACACAATACGTCTATTATATTACTAACATAGATCAACTTCTCTTACCCTTATTATTATGTGATTTAAAACTTTTTGAGTCCTTACTTTTTACATCTGATTTTAATATTGTAGTTACTTTCATTTAATATTACTATAATCATCAACTACTTTGATTGTTTCCCTTTTTGTTGTTGTCAAAAGGGGGAGTTTGTATTGTTTGTGTTTGTTGCATTTGTCATGGTTTCTATTATTTGTATTTATTGCATTTGTCATGTGTGTGTTTGTTTTTGTTTGATATGTATGTTATGTGTGTATTTGTATGTGCTTATTTTATCTCTTGTCGTTGTCTTATCTTACCCCTTATTTTAAATAGATCATTCATTTAGGGGGAGAGTATGTTTAGGGAGAGCTTAGGAGAAAAATTGTGTTTACTTATTAAATCAAATAATAATTATTTTATCATCATAAAAAATGGAGAGATTATTGAGAATTATGCAAATTTGGAGATTATTGAGAATTGTGTAAATTTGTTTATTCAAGTGAGTTTTGATATGAGTTGTTTTGATGATTATAAAAGTTTATTGTTTGTTTATTGCTTCTCCTAACAAATATTAGAATTTTTATTTTATGTATACTAACATGTCTTTCAAAAAATTCACACTCCAGATTGTTGAAGACTTCAAGTTAATTTGGTAGTATTTATTGTAAATGAAGTCTGTAATTTTTACTTTTCTTGAGTCTGAGAGAGTGTGATTATAAATTGGATAACTGTACACACACACACTGGAGGAGTGAGATAAAACTTAATTTTTCAAACTAATCATACTGTACGATATGTGATCATACGGGATGATTTGTGTTATTTCTCCTCTAATACGAACCTGCTTGATTAAATTTTTATCTAAGTAAAACTCATACAATACGAAATGGTTTCATATATCATTTTTCAGAGTACGAAATGGGTGTTCATGGTTCGTACGAGGCATCATACGGGATGAATAGTTCATTTTTGAATTGTTTGTACAGTACGAAATGGTTTCATATAATATTTTCCAGAGTACGAAATGGGGTGTTCATGGTTCGTACAAGGCATCGTACGGGACGAATAGTTTATTTTTAAACTGTTCGTACAGTACGAAATGATTTTATATATCATTTTTTTGAGTATAAAATGGGGCGTTCATGGTTCGTACGAGACATCGTACGGGACGAACTGTTCTTTTTTTAATGGTGCGTACAGTACAAAATTATTTCGTATATCATTTTCCAGAGTACAAAATTTGGGATTTATTGGTTCGTACTGAATCGTATGGGACAAATCGTTTAATTATTTGAACTGTTTGTACGCATGAATGTCGATCATACGGTATGATCTGACTTTGTAAAACTTAAAATTTTTAGTTTTTTGATGGTTTTTCTTGTCCTTTGTATATAAGGGTCCTAAAAACTGACTGTCCAAAAAGTCTTCTACGAATTTCTCTTGAGTGGGCTTGAGGCGTGTGTTTGGGAGAGTATTTTGAGAGAGAAGAGTGAGAGATCTTGTGTAAGGAAATTGTGAGGAGATTCACAAGGTTGTCCAAGAGTGAGGATCTCTTTCTAGTTCTTGATAGTTCTTCCCAACTTCCTTAGAAAGCTCTTGGAAGAGATTTGTCAAAGGAGGCTCAATACTCTGCGGTCACCAAGGAGGGTGAGAAAGGAGGAGCGGTTCTCTGCTATCACCAAGGTGGGTGAGAAAGGACGAGTGGTACTCTGCCTTCATCAGGAGGGTGAAAGAGGACGACGGTTCTCTGTCGCACTGGGATTCGGTGGAAAAGAGTTTTGTAAGGGCTTCTCCACCTTGCTGTGGGGGCTAAATGAGAGTCACTTTGGTTTAGTGTAATACCTAGAGAAGGAGTCTTTAGGGAGTGAATGTAAGTCGTGACGACCGAACCACTATAAATCTGGTGTTCTCTGTTCCTGTATCTTTTATTTTTTCGAATTATTATTTTACGCACTTTAATTTTTTGTGGTTGAAAAAGTATAAAATTCATAATTGTTCGTACGGTACTAACGAGATCGTGCAGTACGATTTTCACAAAGTTTTTAATTAAAATCATCCAAAATTCTAAGAGATTTTTTAAAGTACCAATTCACCCCCTTCCTCTTGGTTAGCCTAGGGACATAATCAATAGATCTAACAATCTATTCGCACTTTCATTACTTTTATTCAAAATCTAGCTTAGGAGTGGAATTGACAGTATAGGGGTGAAGCAATGAAAGAAGAATTTTATTTGAATCAAGAAAAAATAATACTTAGGAGTTGAAGAAAAGATCTTAGAACAAAGATTATTGAGCTTAAATTGATCTTTAAAATAAAGTAAAAGAGAATTTCAAAGACATAAAAGCAAGAGTTATTGTCAAGGAATTCACTGAAAATTTAGCTATAAATTTCTATGAAACATTCCCTTTTTTAACAAGACTAAAAACTATTCAGATTTTTTAATATTACAGCTGCACAGAAGAAATGCTATTTTTTTTTAGTCGATGTTAAGTCTACTTTCTTGAATGAGAAGCTACAACACAAGATTAATACTGAGAGATCCCAATGTCTCATTATAAAATGGGGAGAAGATCTAAGAAGTTAAAAAAAAGGAGTTCTTTATGATTCGATAAAGACTCTAAGAGCTATATATAAATAGATCAAATGACTTGTTTATTGAAAAAAAAGGTAAGTGTGCAATATTTTAAACTTGATCATAGAGTGGAAGTTATTGAAAAATTTGGTTTCAAACTTTTTAAATTATATTAAACTTGATCATAGAGTGTCACAACCCAACCTGATAAGACAGACTGATGGGATGTGTCCAAACATGTTGGCTTGTAATAGTCAAATCCTAAGATCTAATTTTGAGAATTTTTTAAGTTTTTATCCGATATAAATTTTAGAGCAAACAACACACTATAGAGCTCCTAACAATGTCCAATACACTGAGATTAAACTCATCCAAAAGTCACTTTTATGTCATCATCAAATGTATATACATTAATTATACTACAGTACATGACTACAGACAACAAAATATTGAACCGAACGCAACAAAACCTATACTACCTATTAAGGCACCATAATGTGCCCTCTTAGGTATTTATTAGGGCACATAATCTATTGGGATGTTTTATAGTGGTGTCGCTTAAGTGGATGTTGGCATAGAGTTAAGGGCGCTTTTATGTGCACTAAAAACTATTTTTTTTTAGACACATAAACTTAATGAAATAGCATCCACATGACACCCATAATGTGCCTAATAGACTAACTTTTCTAACACCTTAATTTGATAAAAATAGTGTATAAATGCAACAGTGTCATAATATCTGAGCTTTCCTATTGCATTTATTTTATCAAATATGTTTAGTAATAAGACACTTTTAAATTGTCCTAAGATTTGCTTTTTCCCAACACTTCAATTTGATAAAATAACTTTAATAACATAAAACTATTAAGTGCCTTAATATATATTTTATCCAACACACATTACATCCAATTATCATGTAGTTATGATATCTTACAATATTTCAATTGCTAATAAATAATCTCGAATTAAATATCTAAAGATCACACATGAAAAATTACATAAGCTTTTTTTCATCAAACAAAAAATAATTTCATAAATTTAAAATTACATAGTCTTTCCATTTCTCACTATTTGAAATAGACAACTTCAAGTTTCATATGTACACGATCAATCTATTACAATAAATACGTACATTTACTACACATTATAATAAAATTTAAAGAATGCCTAAAAAAAAGATAAAATACATTGTAAAATGAAACATCCATCATACTGAATTGAAACAGTTTTTCTGGTAGATATACCATCCATCTCTTTGAAGAGTTGCTTGTAAACCCTATTAGGTGCACCTCTTGCATCTCCAAAATTGTTATCGCTTGTTGCTTTTATTATACTATTATCACTTCAAAGAAAAGATTAAAATTTAATGAGAAGAGTGAAATATATACTATATAATATTGAAACTAACAAGTTGATAATAGCAATTTTATTGTTAATGAGAATCAAGTATAGTAATGGAAATTAGAGTATAAGGAAGAAGTGCCTAGCATAAAAAATTAAAAATAAAATAAAAAGTTGAAGAGATGATGAAGAAGAAGAAGACAATCCAAGAGATCAAGATTTTAATTCAGGAGAAAATAATGTCTCCTCAAAGAAGAATAAGAAGGCTAAGTGATATTTAAATATAAACTTGCAATTTTACAATATTTGAGCTTTAAAATTTTGAAGTAGAAAAGCATGATCTATGAAAGGAAGCAAAAATAGAAGAATCTCTTGTTAGTTTCTACAAAGCTTAGGTATTACTTTAAAATTATAGCCATGTTTAATCCTAATGAAATTAGAATCTTTAGAGGCCATGTTAATATGATAATTTATTTTAAATTTTAGCTTGTTAGTTTTTATTAAGGTTAGGTATCAATTGGTAAGTTTTTTTTTTTTTTCCTTTTGTTATGCTCATAACTCTTCATAGATATAATAAAATTTAATGATAATATAGAATTGTATATATCTTTATTGTGTATAACCTGCAGCTCTTTTTGATATTTTGGTTGGGAGCTTTAGCTACCAACTAAAAGTTCTCGGATTTGAGTCATGTGTATGTGTTGTGTGTGTGAGTTCGCCTTAATTAATCTAAATATCCTCCCCTCCCTTGAAACATTCCCTTTTTTAACAAGACTGAAAACTATTCAGATTTTTTAATGTTGCAGTTGCACAAAAGAAATGCTAATTTTTTAGTTGATGTTAAGTCTACTTTCTTGAATGAGAAGCTATAACACAAGATTAATACTGAGAAATCTCAATGTTTCATTATAAAATGGGGAGAAGATCTAAGAAGTAAAAAAAAGATTTCTTTATGATTCGGCAAAGACTCCAAGAGCTATATATAAATAGATCAAACGACTTGTTTATTGAAAAAAAAAGGGTAAGTGTGCAATATTCTATCACGCCCACTGGTTGGCACTACTAAACTCGCCCAGAGATAATTCATCAAAGCCCTTCTGACCTTGCCCTCTTTTAGCCAATCAGAGGGTGGCACATGCCTAGGGTAGCTTGTGTAGCACTGAACAATTTCTCTTTTTTGGTATAGCCTTTTATGTAGCTCTTAGACCCCGATAAATAAGTGGTGATGCGAAATAGTTTGGTTCATTTTACTTACTGACGGCTTTTAGTGGATCTTGTGCTAGATTGTAATTTGTAACTTTTTTGTAGCATTTTGTATACACAAGTAAGAGATTCTATAGCCGCATAGAAGAAAGAACTTTTTTATAGTTTATCTTAAGTCGACTCTTGAATAAGAAGCTACAACATGAGATTAATTATTGAACAACCCAAAGGCTTCATGATAAAATAGAGAGAAGATAAAACCTTTACATTTTAGAAAATAAAAATGCTCCTTATGATTTGATGATAAAAAAATTCCAAAGCTTTGTATGGATAGACCGACAGCTACTTTATTGAAAATTAAGTTAAAGTGTGCAACATTTTAGCAAGTGTGGCCATCTCTTACTTGTCCTTCTATGGGATGGGCCGCCACAATTTATAGTAGGTAAATTAAACCAGAATATATTTATTGAGATGCGGTTCACATCAATTTCATTATTTTTTTAGGGGACTCGAGAAAACTCAGACACATTACATGAGTAACCTTGGAATTCAAGGCATCTTTATTGATGATCAAAGCGCTTTATTTATTTATTTATTTATTTATTTTGGGACAGTTAGGGGAATCGAGTTTTGGTGAGATGGGAGGAACATACTTCGTCGACCACTCGGCCGCAAACTCGATCTCATGATTCAAGCTCTCAATCATTAAATTAAAATGAGCAACAATTAAGAGGCTGTTAGTAATTAATTTTATTATTTTTTATATATTTTTATTTTTATTCAAAAATATAAATCAAATTTTAGACATTTCAAAATAACTTTTGGGCATTTTGTGTATTAAAAAAAATAACAGTCACGGCCCGCTAGTCACAATCATCGTTTGAAACCACCTTCACCACCTCACAAGAGTTCTATCAATAATAGCCATCTTCGCTGCATAAATAAATCTATTTGGTGTTCAATTAATAAAATAAAATTACTATATTTTTAATATAGAAATATTTGTGACGGTAGAGATATGTAAAGTTTACCATCCTAGTTTTGTATAAAGATCTAATGTACAAACAGATAAAAAAGTAGTGTGGAATATTCTTGGAAGATACCAAGATTTTTAAGTAGAAAACCCTAAAAGAAAAAAAAGAAAAATCATGGGGTATGGCCTAGTTTGAATGAATCCACTTGTATTGATGATTGATTACAAACAATAACCCTCCTCGAATGAGGGTGCTAGCTTAATGTAGAAAACACACATTATATATAGCTCATTACATGGTAACTGTTCATAAAAGAGTGTTGACATGTCCGTGTGGTCAGTATGACTGTAGTCAATAGGCGAAGGTAGCCGGAGGGATCGTAGTCGACGGGTAACAGAGGTCAGAGGGATCGTAGTTAGCAGGTGAAAGTGGCCAGAGGGATTATAGTCGACGGGCGATAGTGGTCGGAGGGACCGTAGTCGACGAACGACAATGGTTAGAAGCAGCGTAGTCGGGCGATGAGGGATGGAAGGACCGTAGTTTCACGACGGTGGTCAGAAGGACTATAGTTGGTGGGCAATAGTGGTTGGAAGGACCGTAGTCAGTGGACGACACCTATCGGAAGGACCGTAGTTGGATGATAGTGATCGAAAGGATCGTAGTCAGGCGATGGTGGTCAGAAAGATCATAGTCAGGTGATAGTAGTCGAAGGATCGTGGACGGGGGATGGTGGTCGGAAGGATTGTAGTAAGGTGACGGTGGTTGAAAATATAGTGGTCAGTGGGTGACAATGATTAGAAGGGTCGTGGTCGACGTGCGACAGTGGTCGGAAGGACTACAATTAAGCGATGGTGGTCGAAAGGATCATGCTCAACGGGCGACAGTGGTCGGAAAGACCTTGTTGGCAGGTGATAGTGGTCAGATGGATCATAGTCAGGCAACGGTGGTCAAAAAGACCATGATCGTAGGCGA
Organism: Dendrobium chrysotoxum; assembly: GCA_019925795.1. Classification (NCBI taxonomy): domain Eukaryota; kingdom Viridiplantae; phylum Streptophyta; class Magnoliopsida; order Asparagales; family Orchidaceae; genus Dendrobium; species Dendrobium chrysotoxum. The sequence goes on along the minus strand of CM034303.1, from coordinate 9,514,704 downwards.
CAGTGGTCGGAAGGACTATAGTCAATGGACGGCGGTGGTAAGAAGGACTTTAGTCGGCGGGCGACAATATTTAAGAGGAGATCCATCATCAGTAGCATCCTAGAAGAGTTTTGGTGATAGTTGGAGAATGGGCGAAAGTCCAGCCGCAATCGATGGTTTGGAAGATCTCTTTAAATAAGAACGTTGGATGGAGAGTGCAAAAGAGCTCTCAAGCCTTCTCTCCTCTTCTCCCCATCATGTGAAGAATGAGGGGCTACTTATTTTTTTTTTTCGAGTAGCATCCTTAGTAAATATTGAAAAGATTAAGGGCATATTGGGAGTGTTTCATCGGACGGTTGGTATTAGTTCCCTCGAGCATGAAGTATTTTTTAAGCATTTTAGTACCTTAGAGATGTCAGAATTGAGTGATCTTAGGTTAGCTAGATTCTCCTCATCGAGCCGCTTAATTTGATTATAATAATGTCAAATTTGGATATCATTTAGTCATCTAATTATTGCTCTTAAGCTTTTAAGTAGGTTTTGGACCTTTGATTTGGGCTCATTTAGGTTCGGATTGGACATAATTTTGTTTCATCAGGTTTGTCTCCTTAAGATGTTCATCTTGACTATAAGCTTGTTGTAATCAGAGTTTGAATTATCCTGAATTTAATTTCATAAGTTTCTAATTCAGATTTGCATCGAGATTCATGCTCGATCTACACAATTTTTTGGTGACTTATCAGATGCCTCCTATTTTCGGATATTGAAGCCTACAGAGTCTAAAAATATATGTCAGAGCCCTTGAAAAATAGTCAGTGCAAAATTTCAATATAACACAAATTATGAGACGCGATCATTCCCTACATGTCGATGTGGACTTCCCTTGTAGCATTGAACCAAGTAAAACATCCTTGATCATAATGTTAGTGTTCACTCAGGTTGGCACATTCATTGGACCAAAAAAATATTGGAAAATTGAGCTCCAAAATGCTTAAAATTGCTCTAATTTGATTGTAGAGGCCCCGTTTAGCTTTGAAAGTATCAAAATTGAGTATGGACTAGGGGACCCAAAAAATGACTGAATTGGACTATCAAAAAGGCTTCACAGCTGAACTAGCCGGCCAACCACTAGTGCCCCTGGGGCATGTACATTGCCCCTTTGCTTTTTTTTTTTAATAAATCCACCTCAAAAGAGGCAGCAAAATTGAGGTGGCAGCGTCTCCTCATTTGTGATAATTTTTTTATTTAATAATAATAATAGTATTATTATTATTATTGTTGTTGTTGTTGTTATTATTATTGTTGTTGTTGTTATTGTTTAAAAAATAAGTGTATTTTATCTTTAAAACTTTAAAAAAAAATATTAAACAATTGAAAAAAATTTAGTAGGGCTTTTCCTCTTCTTCCCTTCATTCTCATATAAATACTCTCACTTGGGGGCTTGGTATATCACAAAATTTTCAAGTTAGTCCAAATTTTTCTCCCGCAATTTGAGGGAAAAATGAACATACAAAAATTTTCTATTAATCAACACCAAAAAGGCTCGTTCCTCTGCTATAGGCTGCGATCTTTCTCTGAAGACTATCCTGAAGGAGTCGCAAGATCATCAATAGTAATAAAGGCCCGGTCCTCTGATGCAGGCTCCTGTCTTCCTCTAAAGATTATCCTATAGGAGTCGCAAGATCATCGATCTCCGATAATGGCTTGATCCTCCACCGCAAGGTCCTGCCTTTTTCTAAAGACTATCCTATAGGAGTCGTAGACTATCAATCTTTGATAAATGGTCGATCCTCCGATGTAGGCTTTTATCTTCCTCTCAAGACTATCTTAAAGGAGTCACAATATTGTCAATCTCCGATAAAGGATCAGTCCTCCAACATAGGCTCATGTTTTCCTTTGAAGAGTGTTCTATAGGATTTGCAAGACCGATAATTTCTGATAAAGGCTCAGTCCTCTAACGCAAGCTCCTGTCTTCATTTAAAGACTATTCTGAAGGAGTTACACGATCATTAATCTCCAATAAAGACCTAGTCCAATCATTCCTTTGTATTGGTAACTCAGAGAATGTTCATGGCGATCAAAGTCAAGTTCCCCTATGTCGGTCCAAATTTTGTCCCAAAAATTAGAAAATAACTCGGTGATGGTAACAACAGGGAGGAAACTCGGTCTTAGTCAGTAGATGAGCAAAAACCCAAGTGATAGCTGATGGTTGGGAAGAGATTTTGTAGTGGTATCACTGAGAAGGAGACCCAATTATAGCCACCACACGACCAAATTTATGGTGATAGATGATGGTCGAGAAGAGATCTGATGATCATAAGTCAGTCATTTGATATAGGGAGTAAGGAAGCATTTCTATAGTGGTGGTCAAAAGATGAAAGCCTAATAAAGCTGGTTAGGCAACATTCTGATGTTGATAATCAGATCGTGAGCTATGTCAATAGTCAAATTATATTTTGTTGGAGATAATATGCATGCATGTTAATGAGGGTAGATATCAGTTAACTAGATGGAGAAGATTAGACATTATATTGACTACAATAGTCTAGTAACACACTAATGATACCAACTGAGTGAAGGACTAATCAGGATCCAATATTTACTTGATGGAGTTGAGAGAGAATCTTTGAAGGGTTTTGTGGAAGAGGTCGATGGAATCTGCCAAGGACAGTTGACTAAGGATTTCCTAGCTATTAGAGGTTATTTCACAGAATATTGCTTGTTGATGTTAACTTGTGTGGAGAAGATCAAAAGAATTCCACTAAGAGAGTTTGACTTATCCAATGATATTTTTTAAAATATTACTTGATGGAGTTAACTTGCATAAAGAGTTCGAGGGAAGCCACCAAGGATTTTTGACCTATCCAAGTGTATTTATCTGAGCGCTACTTGATGACGTTAACATGTGTGGAAGAGGTCGATAAAATCCACCAAAGATGTTTGACCTATCCAAGATTATTTTTAGAGCATTGCTCAATGATATTAACCTATGTGAAATAGATCAAGAAAATCTACTAAGGATGTTTGACCTATCTGAAGTTTTTGGTCAGAGCATTACTATATAACATTAACCTATGTGGAAGAGGATGAATTGAATCCCCTTGGGATCGATTATAACTTAATCGCAAAGAAGTGAATGCCGCATGTATCTCAAATCAAAGGTGAAAATTGATTTGTCTTTAGAACATTCTTGCCTTTCAAGGTCGAGATTAAAATCTTGCCCAAGGCGTAGAAATCTACCTGAGGATTGTATAGAGCTTGAAATTTACTTGAAGCATCAATGAACTTGTTGGGAGTTTTATAACAAATTATTTCCAATGAGATTATCTTGGATGTTAAATTGTTGGAGAATCTTTTTTGGCTACAGTCGTATTAGAAGTTGTAGCCAAGATTGTCCCCTGGTCTAGATCTGCTTCCAGAAAAAACATGCATCATTGGATGATGCTTGAGGGGCAAAAAAAATTATTTAAAGTTACTTTAAATATAAAAAAATATTTCCTTTGGATCTGATAATGTATCATAATAAATGGATTTTCTTACTTCAATCATGCCCAAGATATTGATGTGAACGACCTTTTAAGGTTATAGCAAAGGTTACCCCCTAGCCAGGAATTATTTCCCACATACGGTGCCAAATTATTACATCTTGAAATATTCACAGTGGTGGAGATATATAAAGTTCAGCATCCTAACTTTGTATGAAGATCCAACACACAAATAGATAAAAAAGTAGGGTGCAATATTCATAGAAGATACAAAGATTTCTACATGAAAAATCCTAAAAAGAGGTAAAACCAATGGCCTGGCCTAGTTTTAATGAATCCACTAGTATTGATGATTGATTAAAAATAATATCCCTCCTTGGATGAGGGTGCTGGCTTAATGTAGAAAATACACATTGTATATAGCTTGTTATATAGTAACCATTCTTAAAAGATTGTTAGCATGTCTGTTTGGTCAATAGGATTATAGTCGGTGGGCGAAGGTGGTTGGAAGGACCATAGTCCGCAAGTAATGATGGTTAGAGGGATCATAGTTGACAGGTGATGGTGGTCAAAGGGATCGTAGTCGGTGGGTGATAGTGGTTGGAAGGACCATAATCGAGCGACGCTGGTTGAAAGGACCGTAGTCAGGTGACGCTGGTCGGAAGGATCATAATTGGTCGGCAACCGTGGTTGGAAGGACTATAGTCAGCTAGTGACGGCTATTGGAAGGACCGTAGTCAAGTGACAATTATCAAAAAGACCATAGTTGGGTGATAGAAGTCAGAAGGACCATGGTCGGCAGGCAACATTAGTCAAAAGAATCGTAGTCGGATGACGATGATCAAAAGGACTGTGGTTGATGGGAGACAATTATCAATAGGACCATACTCGACTGGCGACAGTGGTCGGAAGGACTGTAGTCAGGTGATGGTAGTCTGAAGGACTGTGGCTGGCAGGCGATAGTGGACAAAAGGACTATATTTGGCGGGTGATAGTGGTCAAAAGGATAGTAGTCGGGCGACGTTTGTCAGAAGGACTGTAATCGGTAGACAACAATAGTTAGAAGGTCCATAGTTGCCTGGCAATAATATTTGGGAAAAGATCTGGTGTCTCTAGCATCCGAGAAGAGTTCCGGCGATAGTCGGAGAACGAGTGGAAGTTTGGTCGAGATCGGTGGTCGGGAAGATCTCCAATAGTGGCAACGTTAGATGGGGAGTGCAAAAGAGCTCGCAAGCCTTCTCTCCTCTTCTCCCCTTCATGTGATTAATGAGGGGCTATTTATAGTTTTTTTTGGAGTGGCATATTTAGTAAATATGGATAAGATCTAGGGCATGTTAGGAGTGTTTCATCGGATGACTGGTATTAGCTCCCTTGATTATAGAGTGTTTATCTAGTATTTAAGTGCTTTAGGGATGTCTGAATTGAGTAAACATGGGCTTGTTGGATTCATCTCATCGAGCCACTCGATTCAACTATTAGAATGTCATATTTGGATATCATTTGATCTTTCAATTACTGCTCTGAAGCTTTAAAGTAGGCATTGGACCTTTGATTTGGGCTCATTTGTTCTCGGATTGGTCTGAATTTAATGTCATCGAGTTCGTCTCCTTGACATGTTCAATATGACTATAAGCTTGCTGAAATTAGAGTTTGGATGATCCTGAATTTAATTTCAAAAGTTTTCAATTTAGATATGCATCAAGATTCGTGCTCGATCAATGCAATTTTTGGTGACATATCAAAAAAATTATATTTTTATATCAAAATATTAATAAATAAAAAATTTAAGAAAATTAAAAACAAAAAAACAAAAATGATGCTAAGTGGCTCCTAAGCAAAGTGTTTAATGGCTAGAACAACAGTTAAGAGAACATCCTTATTTAACACATTTTTGTTGAGGGGCTCTATTAGGGTTTTTGCCCTAGCCACCTTTCTTCCTCGCCTTCCCGCCCTGCTTCCCCCTCTAGCCTTCCCCTGAGGGGGCCCTTTTTTCCATGGGCTCCCCTCTTAATCCTCTTGATTTTCCCCCTCTTCACCGGTCCTCTGATGCTTCCTCTTCTTGCCCCCCACCGTCTCTATTAAACTGGTCGAACATTATCTATCCCTCTTGCATCGCCTCCAATGATCTTCCTATCTCTTTTCTTCACACATATAACAAAGTGATCATTTTCCCCAAAGCAAAAATGGATGCTGCCTCTGAAGAATGGAACCTATCTCTAGTAGGCTACTCGGTTGGAAGAAGGCCTTATTATGAGGCCCTTCTTGCGGCTATCCTTAAGACTTGGAAGCTCCAAGGTAATATCCAACTATTTAACTTGAGTGATGTTTTGTTCCTTATTAAGTTTTCTTCTTTTGTGGACTATGAGATGGCTTGGTCTGCTGGAGTCTGGTTTTTCTTGGGAAAATCTTTTATTTTACAAAAATGGTCTCCTGGGTTTAGGCCTCAAAGGGAGAATTTTTCTTCTGTTCCCATTTGGTTCAAGATTATGGAACTTCCCCTTTGATGTTGGAATGCGGAGGGCATATCCCAGATAGCAAGCAAAATTGGCATTCCTCTAGCAGTGGACGCTCTCACTACTCAAAAACTCACCTCACCTATGCACGCGTTTGTGTGCAGGTTAATAACAAAACTGTTTACCCGGATCACTTTCCTATTTCTATTGAGGATGAAATCATGAATATGAAAAATTAGTATGAATGGTGTCCAACACCTTGATAGTTTTGTGGTTCTTTAGTTCATTCTCCTGGCACTTGTCCGTCTCAGCCATCCACTCAGCAAATTGAAAACATCATAATTGCTCCCCTGAATAAAGGCAGAAGACCATCCCGAGACCATTCAGCAGCCCAAAACTATGCCAGTAGTAGGAGCAAGGCATCTCTCCCCCATATCCGAACTCCTTAGACTTCGTAACAACCGCCTTTGCTAACCCAGAACCCACATGTTGAAAAGTTGATGTTGGATAGGAGCAAGGCTTATCTCCCCCTATATATCCAAACTCCTCAGACTTCGCAACAGCCACCTTTGCTAACTCAAAACCCACATGTTGAAAAGCTGATGTCAGATCTCCCACCTCCTACCTCTAACATCACTAGCATAATCCAACCTTCCAACACCGCTAAGATGAACCATCCCTCCGTAACTATCCCTCAAGTCAATCCCCAAGCAGCTAGCATTCCCAATCTTAACTCACCCACTGATGAGTCCATTTTGGCTTCCATTATCCCTACTGTTTATGATACATGTCCCTCCACTATATTATCCTCAAATAAATATGACGCACTCAATGAATCTTATTATGAAGCTAATTCTATGGAGGTTGCTGATGTGGATAATAGCTCATTTTCCAAGCCCAATTCAAAAAATCCTAATTAGACATCTACCACTACATCTTAACAAAAAAATAATAGATCCAAGCACTCAAGAAAGGCTGCCACTTCTTCCACAAAATCTCGATGATCCTTCCTTCCATGGCCTCTTGGAATATTAGGGGATTTAATAATCCTAGCAAAGTTTTTACCTGTAAAGAGTTGGTTAAATCTCATAATTGGGATATGTTGTGCCTGCTTGAAAATAAGATTCAAGCGGATGCTTTGGCTGATCCTTGGTTTTCCTCTTTATATGCAATCTTTGATTGTGAAGAGAGTGTTAATAATTTTGAGCTTTCAACTTTCGATAGAATTTGGGTCAAATGGTCTCCCAAGAAGATTCACTTTACCCCTACTTTTTCCTCCTCCCATGGACCCGACCCCGTTAATCCAACCTTGCAACTACATGAGGCCAAGCTAATGTTTAATGCTTTATAATCCCGTCTTCTCAAATTAAAAGACAAAGATGATTTTTTCAAATTTGAACAAAGCACTAAACTATATATATATATATATATATATATATATATATATATATATATATATATATATATAATCAAAATTTTAACAAATAAAACACAACTACTTTGATTAAAACTCTTGAAAAAGATCGATGAAGGTTCAACATAAAGCTTATTAAGAAGGTTGATTGATCATTAATATGAATATTAGTATATGTATATTATAGATATAATTATATGCGTAATAAATAGGTCTTAAAATTAAAAAAAGTTTAATATATAATATAAATGTATAAAGATAAATATAATTTTTAAAAAGAATAATAATATAATATTTAATATAATATATAAATTTTATAATATAAAAATACCTATGTTCCTAATTTTAATAAATTATATACATTATCAACCCAAATTTAGATCCCAAGCAATTTGGTAGTTTAACTCATGCAAGATTCTCATATGTTTTTACTGCCACATCACATAAAAATTCTAAGTGGTTCTTTTTATATAGTGTAAAGCCCAAAACATAAGTTGCAAATAAAGTTGCATGATGTGGAAAGCTATCAGCTTTGTATTCTAGTTAATTTTTTTTTGCATAAGCATATGCCATTAAATGTATATTTAAAATAAAAAAATAATATTAAAATTTTTATTTAAATAAAAAATAATATTTATTGAACCTGCTGGTTCAACCAAACCAGAACCGGTTCGACAGTTTACCAGTTGAACTGACAATTCAAATCAATTCGCACTTGTTCGAAGTAAATCCAGTTTTCTAACTTGAGCAAACTGGCAACTAGAACGGTTCACTGTTGAACTGATCGATCTGGTTTTAAAAACACTTGTTTTAACCATACTCCAGTATGTTTATGTTGAGATCTTATTTATATCTTTTTTTGAACATAAATTGAACAGAATTTGATTATAGATGAATCCATGTTCAAACAAATCTCAATCATAATTTTAACAACCTTTGAATATGTTAAATGGCACAATTAAGTGCAAGTCAACTTATCTAATAAATATTCATAATCTAACAGAATGCAACTCAAGAGAGAACATAAAATCCATAAAGCAAAGCATAATTGAAGAGATATAACACCATACATATAAATTAAAAAGTGAACAAAAAAAAATGTTGCTTGTGAAATTACAAGCAATCAGATAAAACTTTAGGAGATATTATAATTTTGCTCCTTTGATATATGAGAAAAAGTCAATTATGGAGTCATATTATAACTAAATTCATCAAAAAATAATACTCACTATGAGTTAGCATAATTTGCACATAAGAAGTGAATGCACTAGCTATTGAAAGATCATGATTCAAATCATTCTCTTCAAGAAAGATGAGATTCTAAGGCTTCTTAAAGCAGCCTTTTAGTAATTTAAAAGAAGAAAGCCATCCCAAATGAAGACTAAGGCTTCATTTGGGACTGCTTTCTTACTGCTTTGTAAAGCGGCTTTCTAGTACAAAAAATTTAATTTTTGAACTAGAAAGTCGTTTTACGAAGCAGTAAGAAAGCCGTCCCAAACGAAGCCTAAGTCGGTCTACTTAAGGAGACAAATTTATTGCCAAAAGGCCCACATTTGCATTGATATTCTTTATCACATTTATCTATGCCTCAGTACATTAATAAATAGAATATATTTTTGTAGTTAACTATTATTAATGATATTCTTAAAATAATTTATATGCAATCACAAAATATTTATATATTTATATATTTAATGTTTATATCTTAACATTTAAATAATTTTTAAAAAATTATTAATATTAAGTTCTTAAAAATTAAGCAAATATATATATCATAAAAAACGTATCTAGATCGGGCTCAAATCTCAAGGAAAAGTTGAATTGAAAACTTCCAAAACTAATTCCGAGATCATATGAACTCCGATTTCAGCAAACTTATAGTCAAAATGAACATCTAGAAAAGATGAACCCAACGACAATAAAATCGATCCAATACGAGCCCAAATGGGTCTATATCAAAGCTTATAAATATAAACTGGATGACCAAATGATCTCTAAATGTGACATTCTTATAGTCGAATCGAGCAGCTCGATGAGATGAATCCAATGAGCCCAAGATCATGAATTCAAAATCATTAAGACAATCAAATGCACGATAAAGAATTTATGATCAAGGGAGTCGATATCAGCCATTTATTTGAAACACTCCCAATATGCCTTTGATTTTGTCCCTATTTACTAGCCATGCCAATCCCAGAAAAACTATTAATTGATCCCCCAGAAGAGAATAAAAAAGAGGAGCAAGGAAGAGAGATATGAGATCTCTCTTGCCACCAAGCTCCTCCTCAACCATAACCCAACCACCAACCTTCGCCAGACTTCTACCCGACCAACAGTCGTCGTTGGACCCCCTGCTTGGCCACCAGTCATAATCGGGCTTCCGCCCGACCACAAGCTATCGTTGGACCACCGCCGGGCCACTAGCCGTCGCCAGATTTTGGCCTGGCCACCGACGGTCGTTGGACCACCACTTAGGCACCAGCCGTCATCAAACTTCTGCCCGGCCACCAACCATCATCGGACTTCTGCCCAGCCACTAGCTATTGCCAGACTTTCACCTGGCCGCCAACGAACACCGGACTTTTCTTATAGCCACCGACTGTCGCCAGACTTTTACCAAGCCGCCAACTGACGTCGAAGTTTCGCCCAGCCACTGATCATCGTCGGACTTCAGCCTTGTAGCCGACTTACGCCTAACTTCCACCTGGCCGCCGATTGACCCCGGATTTTCGCCCAACTCTCCAAACTATTGTAATTTCACCGTACTCAAGTTTCGTGATGGGTCAATCTTTTTAATCTATTCAAATAATAGTAGAATCATTTTGACTGGGCGAGGCCCCATAATTTTTTCCTTTTCTAGAATTTTTCACATAAAAAGTATAGTATTTTATCTTTTCTATTTGTATGCTAGATATTCATGCAACTCTAAGGTGTGCAACTCTAAGGTGAAAAGCTTACTCGCTCTACTGCCGCAAATATCCAAAAAATTCGGTCCAAGGCTTGCCCATACTTCTGGTGGCTACAAAGTTCGAGGTGGGACCCATGCACCACCACTAATAAACCTTACACTCGTGGCGTGGCTCATCAGCAGCCGCTCACTGTAACAAGTTTGATAACAGTCAATCTTATGTCTTGAAAAATCTATGGAAAGGGCTACTAATTTAATGTCCTGCCACCTAATTAATTCCAATTTGTTATCTCACAACACCGCCATCACGTGCATTTTACCCTATTAGCTCTCAATTAGGCTGACATGAATAATATTTTAGTATTAATTAGTTAATGATTAGTCTATTACTATGCTTAATGCTCCTAGATTCTGCTCAGTTGTTCAATAGAACTTTGATCTGATTTGATTTGAATACTAATTATTTTTTTATTTATGATGAATCTATTCTAAGATGCTATCTCGATCTGATAACATATAGTAAGAATATATTTAATTTATTTTCTAAATAGTGACAAATAATTTTAAATTTGTATTAGGATTTGTTGAACTCATGAAAACCTAGTTTATGCGCCCCTCAACATGTTAGTCAGAATATATGCATATACGTGCACTAATAGAAATAATAACATCAAGAGTTTATCCCTTTACGTTGGGTCGGCGCGTACACCCACATCCTAATTGTACAATAAACAATAAAAAAATATTAATGGCATTTTATTGATGATCGTTATAATTATTTTAAATATATTATTATTAAATATCAAATTAATATGTATTTTTTTATCTAAAAATGTTCATTAATGACATCTGATCTTACTAATAGGTAACTTTCATAGAATGTAACCTGAGAACTTGGGGTGAGTGCGGAAAATGGAGGAAGAAAAACGACAAAATTTAATGGCTCCAAGAAAAAACTAATGAAATGAAAAAAAAGTGCTTCTTCACCACTTACTTACATAAACCCAAAGGAAACATTAAAAGTTACATTTAAAAAGTATATAATCATTTATAGCCCTTTGTGGGCTGTACATTACATATCTTAACCTAATAGGTGCCTAAGTGACTCTTCATATTTGGCTCAGTCCTCAGTTTTAGGGCAAGTACCCTAGACGAATTTTTGAGGCGAGTGTAATACTCAGTGAAGCTGTACATAATTGTACATGTTCTAACCTAGTATGGTAAAAGTAAACCACTGAAACTTTTACAATTTTTATCTCTTGCATGTGTCTGAGTGTTATGCATACATGTGAATTTCTAAATCTATTTTAAAGGGGGTTCTAGGGGTCGGTGTGCAAGAATGGAAAATTTGGAATTCCCAGTGGGAGCACCGCGGCACCTGAGCGATAGCACTGTGGCATTGAGCTCTCCAATTTTTGCCAAAATGGTTGAATGTTGCAGCATTAGGAGTCGACATTGCAGCACTATAGGGCCGAGCACTGTGGCGCCAACTCTAAATTTTATAAAATATCAATTTCTACTTCATTTTCATTTTATTTAAAACCAAAACCCCCTCGTAGGCAGCGAACTAGAGAGAGAAAGGGAGAGGGTTTAGAGAGAAAGTCCATTTTTGCGACTCCGGTCCATTTTCTATTGTAGGCCTAATTTTGAAAGTTATCTGGATTACATTCTGTCAATCTTAGTTTTCAAAAATACATAAATTTTATGATTTATTGATTTAATTTATATTTTTGTAGCATAAAGATAAGGATAATTTCATACTAGCAAAACTTCCACTATGTAATAATATGTATGTTGTAGATAAGGCTATTATGCACATTTAGAAATTTTTTGAAAAAATTTTGCTTGATAAATTAAAAAGAATGCTATTTTTATCAAATTAAAAAAATAATTTTCAACCCAGAACATAATGCTGTAGTATAATTAAAGCTTCAAAATAGCGTTTTAAATAATCCTTATTAATCTAGTGAAATTCTGAGACTATAAAATTCTGCTCAGTTAGTTGAACTTGTTACCTACTAGTAAAACATTATGTGAATTCCTAAAATTTGTTTATTTGTGTTTCAATTACTGCAATACAATGATATATATGCTTATATGTTAGAAATCTGTGATTCTGTGGAGCATTAATATTGGAGAAAATTCTTTTATGCGGGAGGCACAAGGAATCATAAGTGTCCAAATTTTTAAATATCTAATATATGCTAAGCATTGGGATTCATAAGGATATATTTTGTGACATGCTAGCATATGGAGTCATAAAGGGCCTAAATTTTAATATCAATTTCTGATGGGAGGTATACAGCCCTGTGAGAAATCTAGTATTTTTTGATCTGATATAGGGAGTACTTGTTTATTTATTTATCCTATATTATTATTTAAATTTTTTATATCTATAAGTACTATTCTATTCAGCTCAACAAATTGATTGTAACCACTTTTAAAATTAATTAAATAAATAATAAATTAATTATTTGAAATTTAAATCGATGGGTATTATCTGTTAAGCTGTGTTGGCTCACACCTATTCTGCATTCTATTTTAGGTCAAGGAAATGAGAAAGTGTTGGTTGAGTAGTTGTAGTCCAGGTTATGATCTATCCAAGTCTATATAGGCATTTTCTAATGATTTTGTATAGTCATGGATTTTTCTGGTCTATAGCCATACACTAGAGTGTCTACTTATTGCATAAATATTTTAATTATGAATGCAAAGAAAAAGAATTTATGGATAAGTTTATTTTTATACTTACTAGAGGTAATAAAAAGCTCTATAGTCTTATTAACTCAAACAAATCTAAAGTCCTCAAAACTTTGTTCTTGGGCTTAGTCTATCACCATTTGACATGATATGACATGTTTTATCTATGGGTCATATTTAGTTGGATTGTAACATTCCCTTTTTGGTATCAAAGCGAGGCTTTGGGAGGGGGGCTGATTATAAAATAGAGCTATAATTTCATTCCAATAGGTTGATTCAGTTAGTAGATTGACACAGATATATGTACGAGAGATTGCTTGACTGTATGAAATACTGATGGTGATAATCTCTGATAAAGTTGACAGATTTACCTTCAAGTTATGGTGGGGGATTCACTAAGTTCTGGGCATTAAATTATATTTCAGTATAACTTTTTATCTATAGACTACTGGATAATCTAATAGAACTATTCAAGTATTGGAAGATCTTCTAATATTATGTGGTATGGACTTTGGTGATAGTTGGGAGGATCACATTCCTCTTATTGAATTTGCCTACAATAATAATTTTTAGTCAAGCATAGGTATGGTTATTTATGAAGCTCTATACGGTAGGAAGTGTAGAACCCTACTTCTTGTAGAAATATGGGAGAAAGCAGTTAGATTAGGCCAGCTTTAGTTAATGATTTTATTAAAAAGATCTATCTGATCAAAGATATATTATAAGTGGTATAGGACAAAAAAATAGTATTATGATGCAAAGCATTAAGCTGCGAAATTTCAGGTTGGAGGTTTTGTATATGTCAAAATTAGGCCAATAAAAGGAATAAGTAGGTTTGGAGAAGAACAAAATTTGAGTCTAAGGTACATTAGACCATTTAAAATAATTAAAATGAGTGGAAATTCTACTTAAAGGTTATAGTTGTTAGTGCATATAGCTGATATTAACAACATATTCCACATATCATCTTTGAGGAAATGGATATCTAACTCTGAGAATTATAATCAATAGATGATGTTGAGGTACATCCAAATTTGAGCTAAGATAAGGAACCATAAATGATTCTGATGTATGATGTTAGAAAATTAAGGAATAAACAAATTTAATGGATAAGGTGTAGTGAGAACACAGGATAGAAAGAGAAGTCACTTGGGAAAAGAACTTAGTGAAGTAGTAAATAGTTATACCTATTCTGACCTGGATTGGTAAGGGAACCCACTAAAATGTTTATATTTTTCACATCTTGCATATATCTGTGAAGGTTCTATATACATGTGAATGTCTAAATCTATTTTGAAGTGGGTCCTAAGGGTCAGTGTGTATGAATGGAAAATCTAGAATTTTCCCCTAGAGCATCGTGGCACTTGAGTGGATACACTACGACATTGAGTTCTCCAATTTTTGCCAAAATGGTTGAATGCTACAGTGCTGAGGATGAGCCTTATGGCATCGTGCTCTCCAATGGTGAGCGCTATGACGTTGTAGGGTCCAATGCTGCAGTCTCAGGTCCAACTTTTATAAAAATATCATTTCTAACTCAATTTTCATTTTATTTAAAACCAACCCTCTCTTAAGATAATTGGTTAGAGAGAGAAATGGAGAGTGTTTAAAGAAAGAAAGCTTATTTTTTGATGAATCAGGTATATTTTCTGCTATTGACCCAGTACTAAAAATTATCTAGATCGAGATACGTACATTACACCTATCTCAGTTTCCATAAATACAAAATTTTGAGATTTTTTTGATTTAATTTATAATTTCATAGCATAAAATTAAGGATAATTTTATACTCATAAAATTTTTACTGTATAACTTTCTGTATGTTATAGATACGGATATTATGAACATTTAGATTTTTTTCAAGAAAATGTTCTTCGGGTAAATTGAAAAGTGCTCTATTTTTATCCTATTTAAAATCATTCTAAATAGTACAATTAAATATTTAAAGTAATATTTTAAATAATATTTAATAATTTGGTGAAATTCTAAGACTATGAAATTCTTCTTAGTTAAACATGTTACCTACTGGTAAAGCATTTTGTGAATTTCTAAAATTTATTTATTTATGTTTAAATTAATATAATGTAATGATATATATTCTTATTTATTTAAAATGTGTGATACTGTGGAGGTCTGATATTGGAGGAAGTTCTGTTGTGCAATGCATAGGTAGTCAGAATGGCATGAATTTTGGAATATCTGATATGTGCTAAGAATTGAGAGTCATAAAAGTTTATTTTTTGATATGATAACATATGGAGTCATACTAATGGGAGATATAAGGCTCTAAGAGAAATCTATTATTTTTTGATCTGATATATGAAGAAGGGTTAGAGGTTAGCCTAAAGAAGGCATAGGTGGTGCCTCATAAGAAGATGAGGATTGAGGTGGAAGTGTTGCAAATTTGGGTCCAAGGACTGTGATATTGATGATAACAAACATTATTATTTTCTTATCACTGTTACAATTACATATCTATTTTGTTTACCCTACTCACTAATATTTTAGGTCCACAAGCTCACTTGCAATGTCAATCAGCTAAAGATCGGGTAGACTAGGGTTGAGTCTATCTATAATTTCAATTTCAATGTACTTTTACCTTTCTTGAGTCAAGTCATGTATCTGGTGGACCTCAAGCTAAGTAACCTTGCACACACACACTCAAGGGGGTGAGTTAGTGAGTTAAAAAAAATTTTAGTTTTTGAACTAATCATACAGTACGATATATATTATCCTGGATGATCAGTTATACAAAAAATCTTGATTAGGACACCCATTATTAAGTGAGATTAATTAACTAATTGTATTGGACAATTCAAATCTTACAGGATGATCAGTTATAGACATAAAAAATAGCGCTAATCATAATTTAGGCAATTTCTTAATATACAAATTATACTCTAATCGTACGATCTCTATCATACTGGATGATTAATGACAATCATGCCTAAATAGATCCTATGATTAGGGGATTAGTTATGATTAAATTGATGAATCATATCATACAGGATAATCTGAGATGATGGTACTGTACGATCAGATCCGAGCATGGTATAATATTTAATCATCACCCATTGTATAGGATGAAAACCATAATATATCAACTGATCGTCTTGGACGATACCCCTCCTTCGTACTGGATGAACCAATTGCTGTATGGGATGATATTTAATCATCGACTATCGTACTGGATAATTAATACATACTCGTGAACTAATCATCCAAGACGATCGATCTTGGGATGATCCATACAAATACTTAAACTATTCGTAAAGACAAATGCAGTTCGTACTTGCTGAAAATGTTATTTTATACTAATCGTACAGGACGATCTCACGATCATATTGGGCAATCTTTGATGGCAAATTAAAAATTAGGGCTTCTTTTGGAGGCTCTCTATTTAAGATCTCAAATAGTCTTGAGAAAAATCTTTTGCTATGGAGTTGATCTGAGAGAGAGTTTAGAGAAGAAAAAGAGAGAGCTTGTGAGAGAGAGAGAGAGAGATCCTTATGGGGGGAGTTGTGAGGGATTCACAAAGGTTGCTCCAAGTAAGGTTTTCATCATCTTCTTCAAGCTACTTGTCTGGTTCCTTTATGGCTCTGGGGGAGACTTTTATCTTCATCAGATCGCAGTTCTCTACCTTCACCAGAACGGTGAAAAAGGATTCCAAGGTTCTCCACCTACTCCATAAGGGATAAAAAGGATTCCATGGTTCTCTGTCTACTCTAAGAGGGAGTAAAAGGATTTTCAGGTTCTCTGCCTACTCTAGGAGGGAGCAAAAAGATTTGAGGTACTCTGCCTCACTAGGTCGGTGGAAAGATTTTGTAAGGGCTTCTCTGTCTTACTATAGGGGCAAAAGAAGAGACACTACTTTTAATGTAATACCTAGAAAGGAGGTTTCCGGAGAGTGGACGTGGGTCAAGTAGATCGAACCACTATAAATCTTGTGTGTTCTTTCTATTTACTTTTACACATTTTTTTTGTGATTTATTTTGTGGTTAAAATCTCTGATTTTTATTATTGTGAAAGTGATATGCTTCTGCATTAAGGGTTTTTAATTTTCTATTTGTTAAAGAATTTTTTAAATAACCAATTCACCCCCCCCCCCCTCCTGGTTAGTCTCGGGCTAGTTCTTTAGGGTTTAACAACCCTCACAAACTTTCAGGAAGTGCTTTCTTTCCCAAAAGAGCATGTGGTGAAGAAGCCTACGGAGAGTGCCAAACCATCGGGTCCCCTATAAAGAGATGGGACCTACCAATTTCCCTGTAAAGAAGGAAGTTCCCCTTTACTTTGCAAAGCCTCCTACTGAGTTATATGGGACCGTATAGTTGTTAGTGATGATGAATTATTTTGAAGCACTTAAGCATTTCCTCTAAGCAATATATCTATTGTTGAAGAGATGAGTTATTATGAAGGTGATGAGAGCTCCATCTAATCTCCTAGGAGAAGCTACAACCACGGGTGGGCATCCTTCTCAAGATTGTTAGAGGTCACCATTAAAGTGATACCTAAAGAGGAATTAGGGTTAGCGACAATGAACTCCATGGGCAATATTTGAAAAACCACCTTCTCCTTAGCTCGTAGTCGTAGGTGAGCTATATTCAAGACAGGTGTGGGATGATATTATCATGTAAATTTGGTTACTCCTTTTTTTGTGATCGAATTCTATATTAAGAATAACATACCATCTCAAAATATAGGCATTGTATTTAACAATGAATTCAAAGATAAAAATAGGGTTTTAAAATTTTCATTTCTATATTTATATACAACTAAGAGAACAACATACTACCTCAAAAGATTGGCATAATATTCTACAAATATATTTAAGAAAAGAAATGTTACTATTTCTGTAATCAAATCAATTGAGATAATAGCATATCATCTCAATAAATGAGCAAGATATTCTATAATAGTATTCCAGACCAAAAATGGGGTTTTAAAAAATTATTCATGTTCTCAGAGATTTTTTTCCTATCTTATGAAACTAAGATAGGGTTTACTTTAACATAGAGTTGCAAGTTCCCTATAAAGGTTATGGTTAATTAAATCTTAAGAGAGGAAAACTCTTGAAAGTACTCTCGATTAAAGTATTTCAAAGATTAAAGGCAAGGATAGGAATCTGAAATATTTTTTTAATTTCGAAGATTAAAGACAAGGATATGAATTTAAAAATTTTCCATAAATATTAGTTCAAGGTTGGATGGTCTTTCTGGAGGTCAAATGATAAGAAGTAGGGAGCATTTAAATTTTGAGAAACCCAAAAGTGACTCTAGTCTATTTTATATTAGGCTTTAACATTTTAGAATTAAAATTTATTAGTTTGAATTGAAATTTTATTAGAAATTTGGGATTATAATCCTAAAGAGAAAGTATTTATGATTTAAGGTTTTTCTCGAAACCTAGTTCTAAGGTGATTCACTACAGAGTAGTGACTCGAATCTAATTTAATGAAATACAGGAAGCTTGTGAGGTAGGACTTATATCTCGAAACCTTTAGAGTGTTTAAAAGAAAGCCTGACACTTCTTGACTTATATTTTACTTGGGTTAAATGCCAGCTAAACCCCACCTGATGACTTTTAAACTATAACATTTGGCCTTGATGCTTTGTAGGATGGTTGGGCTATTATTTGTTTAGGAGTTATAACATAGACTTCACAACCTATGTTAGCTTGATCGTGAGGGGTATTCATGCATCTAACTAATGCAATTAAAGTTTTTAATATCTTTTTAATGCTCTAATTCAAGTATATTATGCGAAATAGAAAAACAATAATTAAGGCTCAACACCCATCACTTGGGTTTCCCCTAGTTGTGTAAGCATGTGTGAAGTTTTGTGTTTTTGATAATTAAAGAAAATTAAAATGCATGCATACTTGCATAAAGTAAGGATGAATTTAAAAGGATAAGCTTATTTATTTATAAGAGCCTAAGCAAACATCTTAGCAAAAGCACATGCAATAAGAAACCTAGGAAAGAGCAATTATTTCTAGTGAGCAAATAATTTAAACGCTCCAATCAATCACAACTGTCATAAATGAAGAATAAAGCAAAGTGTATAAATGTGTCAAATGCCACTTCTTATGACCCAAGAAAAGTAAATAGGCAACGAGTAATGCCTTTAACTTTTACAAACTCGAATTCTAATCTTATAATTTACACACTTCATATAAGAAAATAAGATTATATATATAGCAACGATCATCCTTTAAAAAGGCTTTCAAAATAAGAAAACCCCCAAAGGAAGGAGTTTTTCTTACTTTTTGTTCTTTTCTCCTTAGGATAAATAATCTACTTTTGTTTAGACTTTCATAACTCTATCTTTTTACAATATGAATTACATTTATGAAATGAAAAGAAAATACTTAATACTCTTACATGGTTAGAGAAGGAGAAATTCATATCTCAAACATTCAATCAAACATTAGATCACATAGTGCAAAAAAGCACTTGCTCATTTATGAGCAACCTGTAATCTTGGTCATGCTTTAATATTTATAGAGCTAAATAGCTAAAGCACCTGCATAAAATTTGATTAATTTATCTCCTTTTTAATAAAAAAACCTACATAAGTATGACTACTTACATAAAATTGGATTAGAGAAAAAAATAGCCTAGAGTGTTCCTAATTCACAGGGCACCTAAATATTTCATAACATCAATCAATTCAATTAATAAATCAATCAATCAACCAATTCACACCATGACATCACAACAATCCTATCTTAGTTCTAGGATTGATTATCTAACAAACAAACTAACGAGTGCACTCGGTTATGTGGGTGTCAACCTATTAAGCTTTAGGTTTCTTTTTCTATGTTTGATTTATTTAAGATCCACAGATTGTTTAAGTTCAATTATTAGTGTATTAAAATCTAATTGTACTTTAGGGTTTGTTGTTTGAGCTTTGAATTTTATTCTTTTAAAGAACAAATTAGGGAATAAAGTCTAATGAGCAGATACTATTCACTAATACGTCCTGACACACTAATATGCATTTATTTCACCTTAGAATGTGAGATGAAGGCATGGGTTTATTTTCTTATGGCTTATTAATTATAAAGATTTATGTAGATTGTGTTGAACAAATTTTATTATTATTGCTAGTTTAATGTTTTAAAGCTTATGAAATGATTTTTCCAACTTTTATATTATTGGTTTTATATCTCTTTATTATTTTAATTCAATATGAGTTTATTTTAAATCAAAATTTGTCTCTTGATAAGACAAAAGGGAGAAAAAAGATTTATGTTTAATGTTAACTAAAAATAAAATTTAGAGTTTAGGATGTCTTTGAGCCAAGATAGATGCATCTACATATCAAAGTCTAGATTGGTGCATCTACATATTAAAGATTCTTTATTAAATCTTAAACTAAAAATCCTTGATTCCCTAAATATAGAGCCTTCTTATCTTACATTCATAAGGTGATTAATTACTTTTAGGATATTAGCTGGCAGCCAATTACATGAAGGCATAAGTCCAGATTGTATACACATCTCTCTAAATTTCCTCCATATGGAGGGTCATCCAAGTCTTAAATAAATTCTAAATATCAATCTAATTCTAAATCAATCCTTAGAATTTTTGAACTCAAATTATTGATCAAATTTTTATAAATTTTAAAAGTCTAGTCCTCACGTTAATCATGAGTATTCTCATGACTTATCTTGGAATGTAATTAACTATAAGGATTTGCCTCTACATGGAGTCTAGAACCCAGAAATAAAGTAAACCCTATCTTAGTTCCCTTTTAAGGTGGGAGAAAAATCCTGTGAACATAGACTAGCTTCATACTTTGATTAGTTTCATAGTTAAAATGATAGGTGAATGTTTCTTTTAGCCTTAGAGATGAATTGAGCATTCCTTATGTTGTTTTTGATTATGGGAATAAATTTTGTTTTTTTTTTTTTTCAAATAGATAGTCTATCATTAATTTATCTTTTGAGATGGTATGATGTTTAATTATGCAGACTGGACTAAGAAATACTAAAATGAATCATGTGGAACTTCTCTAACATTTTATTTATCTAAATGATTTTTCTAGGGACTCCATCTGGGACAGATTTTCTCTTTTCATCTTTAGTGAAGATAGACATTCTAGATTTGTATAGGTCTTATTAAATATTTGAGTTCTTAAAATCTAAATTTCATTTTAAACTCATTTCCCTAGTCCAAGATTTTTTAGACTAGGTCCAAATATAAATCTCTTCAAATTTAATTCCATTTCAGAATCATTTCCACTAGTCTGAAGTCTTCATAGCAGGTCCTGGTCTAAATTTAAATCTACATTCTATCAAAACTGAATTCTCCCCAGTCTAAAATCATTGAACTGGGTCCTGGTTTAAATTCTGATCTAAATCCCTATCTAAATTATTGCTCTGATAGGAGATTCTTCAAACCAGCTTTAAATTTAAATTTCCTTAAAGTCAGAACTAAATTCCATTTATGTTTTGGTTTAAACTTGTGTTGTCGATTTAATAAATTCAACTCAGTATTATATTTCAGATCTAAATCTCCTGCTTAAAATAAGTAAATACAGAAACCGATTCAAAATTTATGTCAATTATAAAAAATATCTAGAAAGTTAATTTTCTCATTCTCCAATGATGTTAGTATTAAATGTCAACCAGGCCCTATCTATTGAGGGATCCTTGATTTTAATTTGGTTCTAGATTTGAGAACATCCAGTTCTCCTTCCCTGGAATACAGCCTGAAGTGGCTATGATGGAAATCCCTATTAAATAATTAACTACTGACATCATTGTTAAAGGTGGGTCTATAACTGCTCCTATAGTTGCTAAACCTTATGTGTTCTCTCGCCTCACCTTCCCTAAGTATATAAGCAACC
Source organism: Dendrobium chrysotoxum (assembly GCA_019925795.1). NCBI lineage: Eukaryota > Viridiplantae > Streptophyta > Magnoliopsida > Asparagales > Orchidaceae > Dendrobium > Dendrobium chrysotoxum. Next base: position 9,492,913 of record CM034303.1, on the reverse strand, counting down.
AGAATGGCAAATCTGTTGCTCATCTTGAACTCTCAGTATTTGTTAAATTCAAGATTAGTTCATCCTCATTTGTCTATGAGATGTCCAAATCTCAAAGAAGGAACAAAAACCATCATTTGAAGTGGAGGGATGAGAAGGCCAAAATCTTAGAAGAAGAAAGTCTGTTAAATATCATAGTTGAGGCAACAATAAAGAAAGTACCTAAAATGTTGTTGATACTGAAATCCCAAAAAATTCCCCTCTATTGGGTGGAAAACAATTCCATCATTTGTCATCTGTTGCCAGAGAAGAGAACGTTCTTTGGATAGAAAATTCTCCACCTCCTACATTTTATAAAACTCTATTTATGCCTTCCTTGTCTGAAAGGAAGAGGAAGTTTAAAACCTTGTTAAATAGCTTAATCCATGACTATGCCACAAGTTATGAGTAGTCAGAGGTTTATGTTCTTAAAATTTGTTAAATATGTGATCACTACTCGGGTTAAGCTTGAGCTGCGTATAGAGAAAATCATTCCTTCACCTACTAACGAAGAGTGCAGTTTCAAGATGCATGATCTATAAAGTTAGTTGTTGCTACTGATGTTAGAAAAGAACTAAAGAAGTTCTCTATGCCTAAAGGTAAATCTGTGCCTGTTGATAATCAAATTTATCAAACTCCAATGAAGTCCTTAGGTTATGGTACTTTGGCCCAAAGAGGGCATATTTTGATCACTCAGCCTACTTCTTATGACTCTACAAATAAATCTCTTAGAGTCTCTCATCACTCGTTGATACAAAAATACCAAGAGTTGCATGGCACCACTTTGATGGTAGCCAATCTTTATCCTGTTATAATATAAGGGGGCTAAAATCTATAAATCAGTCGACCTTAATATCAAATGAGAAGAAGGTTTGGTGACCTAAGATGGTAGCCACTTCAACTGTGTTGATCACCACTAAAGACCATGCAATGAAGGAAAAGAGAAATAAATGTAGAGTTCCAATGCAACCCTCTATGGTTAAAATACATACTCCAATCTACCCACATCATGTGGCAGGAAGATTGATAGAAGAGATGATGAACCATCTCAAAAAGAGTATAAAGAAAATAGATTAAGAAGAAGTCATTGAAAAGACTACAATGAACTTTCATGATGAAGAGATGTTTGGAAATGTTCTTATGGTAGATACTCGATAAGAAAAAAGGTAAAGATAAAGTGAATCATGAAGAAGCTTATTTAATTTTAATATTTATTTATCTAATATTTTAATATTTTAATCTCATCAAAATATGCATGAAAATATGTATTTGACATTTTTGAAAAATTAATAATAATAATAATAATATTTTTAATATGAAAGATTTAAGTATTATTAAGGGTCTCAAAATGGGTGGATGGATCGTGGTCGGATTTGGGTTCGATCCAAAATTGATCAGATCTGAATCAAGTCAATTCAGACAGAACATGTTTAATAAATCGGTCAAAAAGACCGACTCGAACCTTACCTGTTAGCAATCGAATAAACTTAACTTGACTTGTGAACCCATTTTATAAAAAAAAAAGTTTATAACTTATCAACTATAAAGGTTATGTTATTTGATCAAAAATACGAAGATTATATCTACAAGCAAAAAATTTTAAGGTAAAAAATATTAAATGGATAATTCTTAGGTCAAAAATGAGTTTACAAGTCAACCCAAATCTGATTTTTTGGGTTGGGCTTAGATCGGTTGTTGGGTCATTTATTGACACTGCTAAGTATTATATAAAATATATTTGTTAATTAATATATGAAAAAATTAAAAAAATTAGTTGTTTTTTTTTTATTTCTTAAACAAATATTAGTAGATTTCCTTAATTTTTCAAGGAAAAAAATATTAGCAAATAGCAATCCGTACATAAGGAGCTTTCCGTTGGTCCGAGGTTGATCTGGGAACAATAGAATTAACCAGCTTTAATTGTCATCTCGGATCTTTCCCGCAACATCCGAAAAGGACCCATCCGAACGGATGCACCGCTATCCATCAGCCGCACGACTAGATTCGGATCGAAGAGTGCCCCGTTCATCCACGCTTCGCACCTCCTGTCCATTCGATCTCCCTCTTCATGTATGGCAGCTTCTTTTGCCACGATAACGCTATATCCACCATCCACTTTCTTTAATCCAACGGTAAAAGATCACTCTTTAAGCCGTCACAAACCCCTCTTTACGGACTGAGCTTGCGTGCCCGGAAGCAATTTCCCAAAAAGGTAAATAAATCAAAATATAAAATGAATTAGTATAGCGAAATCTTCTCCTCTGCTCACGCTCACGCAACAGAGATAGATAGGGAGGGAGAGAGAAGATGCAGCAAGAGCAAGCAACGAGCTCCAGATCCTCCAGCTCTGGCTTGCGCCTGGAAATCAAAGAAGGCAAGCTCGCACTTTGTTCTTAGATTTTTCTTTCCATTTTGCTCTTACAAGAAATGGAGCAAAAATCGAAATTTTTTTGGTTCCATATTTACTCTAGCCTCTGTTTCCTGTTCAAATTCTAAAGTTGCCGCGCTTCGAGCTGGCAGGCATGGAGAGCGACGAAGAGATTAGGAGAGTACCAGACTTCGTCTCCGGCGAGCAGACGGGGCCGGCGGCCTCCGGAAGCCACGGCGGAGCGGCCGCCGCAGGCCCGTCGGGGGCCGGTCAAAGGAAGCGTGGAAGGAGTCCAGCGGAAAAAGAGCACAGGCGGTTGAAGAGGTGAGCCCACCTACTTGCGTGTATTTTAACTAATGCTTATTTATTTAATATTTTTAATAACTAGAAGGAATTGTAAGATATTTACTTTTATTTTTGTGTATGATTGTTTTTGTTGGGGGAAAAAAGGTTGCTGAGGAATAGGGTATCGGCGCAGCAGGCTAGAGAGAGAAAGAAGGCGTATTTAAGTGATTTGGAAGAAAAGGTGAAGGAGCTGGAGAGGAAGAACATGGAGCTGGAGGAGAGGCTATCCACGGTTCAAAACGAGAACCAAATGCTAAGACAGGTATATATATTTTAAGCTATCTTTTATGTGTTTTTTCTTGATCTTTTCAAACATTTTTATGTTTGTTGTAATTAAGGGCTGTTTGGGGACAGTTGGGATTTAACTTAAGTAGGATTTAGTGCACATTCATAGTAATTTGGGTTATAATAAATTCATGATGAAGACCTAAATTAGATAAAATAAGCCATTGATTCAGAACCAACTTGAACTACCGACAACATGGAACTCGCAAAATTTAAAGTTGCCTGAAGCTTCAAGTCATTAAAAATTGCTTTTCAAATAAGTTGTGTAAGAGTTGGATCTAACTCTGTCCGCCATAAGCTACCAAACTCGCTTGAAGGATTCACAAAGTGGCCTGTTAATCAAGGCTTTTCACTCAAAAGAACTCATCAACTTTCCTAGAAAATCAACCAACCAACTAAAGATTCTCATAAGAAGAACTTGCCAAGAGTACTCAACCTCAATTTAGAATCTGCCTGCAATTCCCAACCCATGACTAGGAGCTGATTTCATGACAAAATTACTCGCTATATAGCTAACTATAGTGGTTCATGACAAACTCACTCGTTATATAGCTAATTATAGTTGTTCAACCTACACATTCCCAAAGTAATCATATCATCCAACCAATTTTGTAATAGTGATGTTGATCCTCACCTATAAATAAGGGGGTTATTAGTCAAATGCGAGCATATGAAAAATACTGTAGAAAAATCACATGACAAAATCATATGAAACCTCATCAAAATTCTCTTTGAAATCTCACTTTAACTTGTTCTTTCATTATTTTTTTTTTTAACTTTTCCTTCTCTTTTAGAAGGTCGAATGAGTTCTTGTAAGCAAGATAGAGGTATGATGACTTATGATCCCTCAAGAAGGGAGATGCCAACTTAATAATGAGTTACCCTGCCTATATTCCTCATTAAATGTATTTGGTCGAGTTAGAAACTCCATCTGTGCCAAGTACATATGGAATCCATTATCGATGCACACTACACTATATGCTCGTGACATGATGAACTATGACATCCTCCATAAAGGCCGTGGTCACAATATAAAGGACTATCATCACCTTCAAAGCCTCTTGGAAGAACTTATTTTTGTTGACAAATTCAATAAGTTGGTCCATGCTTACCCAAGCCAACATCAAATCGTCACGCCTATTAAGTAGAATAAAGAATGAGCTTATCCCATCACATGTGATCTAGATTATAGGGATAGTCCCACGATTCTGAAGTGTCAAGGCGAGAGAACCTTAAGCAACTTTGATCAAGAGAGATTCATGCAACCTCAAGTTCATCAACAGCTTCATAGGTGCCCATAACCTCCATTGAAATTAATTGATTGTAGAACAGAATATCTTGCAACCTCATTGCCAACTATTAGACTGGTAATATCTTAATTGACATAGGGAGTCTTATGAATATTTCTTTAAACATATTTTCAACCATATAAACATTGATTTTTCTGGGTTGTCACCCATTGCGAAGTCTTTGTATGATATTATTGGTGAGCTTAAGGAGATTGATGGTCAAACCACGCTAAGAATCACTAGGGGGGATTGTGGACAGACATTCAACTAGTAGTAGTTGCTACTCTTTGCAAAGTCTTCACTAAGGCCTACAATCCAAAGATGACTTGCTCATTTAATTGGGTGTTAGCGAGAATGTAGTTAGCATAGGTTTAATCAAAGGTGATGGCAGGACATAGTGACCAATTTATTATTTTGGGAAAATCCTTCATAGGGTCAAAATGAGATCCATAATCATGGAGAAAATAGCATCAATGCTAGTTGTTAGTGAGTTCATCCATAGTTTCAAGCCTTGTATTTAAAATGAAAATAGCATCAATGCTAGTTGTTAGTGAGTTCATCCATAGTTTCAAGCCTTGTATTTAAAATTATCATTTATCATCCTTCAAAAGTTGTACTCTTGAAGTTAGATCATTATGGTTGATTTCTCAAATGGTTTATTGAGCTTAATGAATTTCCTATCTCATATATGTCAAGGACCACCATTAAGGTGTTGATGATAAATGACAATGTGGCCTACTTAACACTCATGGAAGTTGAAGATGAAACTTATAATTATGAAGATCTTTTCTAGGATCTTATTGTCGATGATATCTCAAGAGTTAAATGAGTTGAAATTGGAATTAGATTGTACAGCCCAACTAGAAATATTATTATTCATGCTGTACGAATTTGATTTCAAATCACTAATAACCAGGAAGAGTGCAAGGATATACTTTTCGGCTTGCAATTTGCCTTAGGATTTAATGGCAAGCATATCACCATTTGTTTTTACTTTGAGCTAATGTTTCATCAAGTTAATGTAGTGTATGAATCTTGAGATCTCATTATACAAAGATATATCGTTAAATTCAAAATTGAGATCATCAAATTGGAGCACTTTCATATAAACATATTCCTTGAGAATATTACCAATTTTCTGGCTTTCTTTCCAATTGTGTTTATATATATGTTTGGCTTGTAATCAATCCCACCAACTTAAGCATCAAAGATCCTAAAGCCATTTAAGTTGATGCCCCCTCTACTTAGATTGATTCATTCATTTAATATCTTTCTACAAGCTAAGTTCCATCTTACCTTAAGGACCCCATAAGGTTCAAGGTCAAGGCTACACAATATTTGTTGATCAATGGGTAGGTTTTTAGAAAGTCATTAACTAAAATTAATGTGATGTGCACACAAGATTGAAATTGTTGGCAACTTAAAGGAGATTCACTTTAGTAATGCAAAAGTGTCTCAGGAGAAAGAACACTAGTCCAATGAGTTCTATAACAAGGCTACTTTTGGCTAACTTTGTGATAAGATCAAAAGAGTTATCAATTATGTATATTCAATGTTAAAGGTTTGCTCTCTTACAACTCCAACCTTCTCTTAAGCTTTAGTTGATTTTTAATCTGTTGCTAATTGTTTATGGGATATGTACCTATTTTGACCTTTCCCTCCAGTGAGTAGTAAATAACGATTCATTCTCGTTATAATATACCAATTTATAAATTGGAATTAAGCTAAAGCTCTTGTAAAGGTGACTTCTAAAACAATAAAAAAAATTGTTTGGATCAACGTTATCTACCACTATGGTCTACTAATGGTAAATATTAGTGACAATTGTCCATAATTCATTAACAATAAAAAGAATATTGCCAAAGTCAAACAGTTAACCTTTTGTGCACCATCCCATAATTAACCAATAGGTAGAATTTGCTTAGAAACTAATTTTTGGATCATCTCAATATAAAAGAAGGCACTTAAGGAAAATGGGTTGGAAAGCTATTTTTTGTGTTCTAGGCTTTATGAACAGCCCCTTTGCTACAAGTCTAACTTTCTTTGTCCGCTTCCATGGGTTTGAAGTGCTCTTACCTGTCAAATGCAACTTGTGTAGTTACTAGTCATCTTCAAACTTTGAAGAAGTGCTTGTCAGTAGAAAAAGGATTGTGAACTTCTCTTACCTTCTTGAAGAACTCAGAATTTAAATATCTATCCTAAAGAAAGATTCAATAGACAAGTCAACTAATGTTATGATACAAATGTTTGTGAACAAAACTTTTGCTCGATATATCTTGTCCTTCAAAAAGTCGGCATGACATCACAGTGATCCATCCTTACAAAGCTCAAATCGATGTGGAAATGATCTTACAATATCAAAGAACTATTCGATCGTAAAGCATATAGATTTTAAACCCACACTAGGAAGGACATTCTAAGAACTTAGACTGGAGATGGCTTAATGATATTTTATCCTTGAAAGAGAAGTACCTTGAGTCCTTGACGTTCTTGTGAAATTATTCTTTTAGTGAATGAAGATAATTTTAATTTTTTAGTTCACTTTTTTCTTTGCAAAAAAAAATCATTCTATTTTGGCAAATTTTATAGTGTTATGTCATGCTATTTATATGTTCATCAAATACTCAAGGTGCTCATCTATAAGAATTTAATAATTCGCTGTAGTTAAGGAACTAGTCAAGAAGAACTCAATAGTTCATCATGCTTAGAGAACTCAACGAGATCCAACATCATGTACAAGGTCAATTACAAGAAATAAATTTCAGTGAAATGATATAAATTTGTCTTATAAACACGGACAAATTTAAAAGAAACAATTTTTTTTCATTAAATATAGAAATTTAATTGCATCAATTCAAAAGAAAAAAAAATAGAAAGGCATCGTAATATAATTGACATCATCTTCATAACATTACTTGTCTCATTAGAAGGTACATCAAAAAATTCGTAATGAAATAAAAAGGAGTCGGCTATAAAATCAAGGCTCATGGGTATTCTCAAGGACGACTTGAACTAGCAATAGAACTATTGAACTTGGCATAGAGACAATGCAACTCCTTCTAATAAGCAATAGAATTGTGGATCAACTTCAATATTGTGAGGGAAATCTTCTCTTTGGATAAACTATTAAAAAATGAACTCAATCGTTGCGACAAATTGATTCATCCAGAAAGTATAATAAAACTTCCTCATCAGGAAAAAATTTCCACCCTAAGTTCACTTACCTCTTGACAAATACTATGGGCAAACTTCTTGGGCAACTCAATAGGATGAATTGATAGCTAACTCAATTTTCTTCAATCCGGTTATGGTGGTTACCATTGGTTTGGCTTGATACATAGAGTCAGCCAACTCTTTGCTGCATAGTTATCAAGAATCTACTTGGCCACTTTAGCCTTCTTGATCTCAATGCTAGCCTCTAGAGTTAATACTGTCTTCTTTAAAGACTCAATTTCAATGAGAAGCTCCTAGAGTCTAGCCTCTCCCTCTCAATTTTCATTGTTTGAGCTTGATTCATTTCTTTTTATAAGATTTTAATATCTTTCTTCATACAACATTTGATCTTTCATTTACTAAATCGTATAAATTTAGATCTAATAAATTCCAAATGTAAATCCTAACAAAATGTATGGCTGTTGTTTTAAGAATTTAGGATTCAATTCAAGAGTTTACCTGAAAGTTCATGTTTTTGATTTTGTGCTAATAAATATTCAATTAGCTAAATTAATTTTAATGATCCTTATTAAATATCTTAAGTATGATTAATTAGTTCATAGTGATCATCATTAATAATTTGTTAATATATTTATTTTTTTAATAATTCTAATTAATAAATAATGTCCTAAATTAATTTCTAATCATTCTAAGTATTTAGCATCAATTCGTTCATAATATTTTATTCAATTACTTTTTATTAGCCTTATCAAAATATTTAAGGAACTTATTTAATATTTTCATGCATATGCTTTGATATAATTTAAAAATGAAAGTGTTATATTTAGTAAATATAAATATTTATATGTTGGATAATGTAAATACATAAGAATTTTGTGAAATGCATGTAAATCCTCCAATATTTAATTAATAAATTTGTAATATAAATCGCAATGTATTACTATTTCAATAAATTCATAAATAGTTAATTATTTACAATTTCTTTCAAAATTCCAAAAAAATAATTTACTCCATTATTAATTCATAAGTTTTAGTTACGGAAAATCACTGAAGCTGTTTTTGAATTTGCATCCCTGAAGAAGAGGAAAAGGATCGCAATAAAGGAAGTTCATTTTCGAGTTCATTTCCACGGGATAGCCCAATAGATAGGGATAAGAATTTGATTTAACAAAAACGTAAGATTTAAAGTTAAAAATAAATATATATTTGGAAATATGTAAGCCAAAACATGATTAAATTCTGAGTAAAACTTGTTAAAGTGTAGCCCTTAGGGTGGATGCAGGGTAGATTGAGAATTATTGGTTTTAGGATGGACATATTGGTTTGGTCTTGAAGTTCAAATGAACCAAACAACTTCCATTAGCTCTATAGTGTGGGAGAGTGCTTGGAGTCATGCTATCAAGTTTGTTGTTTTTATAAGGATTTGTTCCCAAATACTCTCATATTGGCTTGGCAAGTGCACATTGAAAGTAGACGGGTATCTGCGGTCAAGATGGCCAGTTTGATGAAATCAATATTTAAAATGAGATGACTAAAGGATTTATTTTAAATTTAGGGGATACAATTTTCATATTAACCATAATTATATTGGGGTTTATAGTTCAATTTCATCAAGGATCAGCTTTAAGCCCATATATTTTTTCTTTGGTCATGGATGTTCTTACTAGCATTTACAAAAGGATGTACCCTAGTGTATGCTTTTTACTGATGATATTCTTCTTGTTGATAAGACTAGAGGGAGTTGAAGAAAAACTTGAATTATGGAGGTCAACCTTAGAGTCTAAATATTTTCATTTGGGTAGATCTAAAATTGAATCGATGGAGTGTAATTTTAATAGTAATAAATATAAGAAGGGGATTGTCATTTTGGGCTATCAAGTCATTAAAAAGTACATGTTTTAGATATCTTGGGTCTATTATTCAAAGTGATGGTGAAATAGATGGGGATATTATTAGTAGAATTCAAGTTGGATGGTTGAAACGGAGGAATGCATCGAGCCTATTGTGTGATAGAAAAGTACCCCTCAAACTTAAAGAAAACTTCTATAAGATGGTGGTGAGACTTGCGGTGCTTTACGGTTCAAAATGTTGACCATTAAGGGGTTATTTGGTTGGATTATATAAGGGTGTAAAGTATTCCAAATGTAGGGGTTTTAAAATTTTGGTTTTTGGTTAGATAAAAAATGAATGCTAAGTAAAGTAAATGTAGTGTAAATCATTCTAGTTTATTTTTGAGGTAAACCAAACTTACCCAATTTTGGGCGAAAATAATTTACACCGCAAGCAAGCTCGCTTGACCGCTTCCAACCGTTGTCAACCACCACCACTGCCCCAGCCGGCCACCACCACCGCCACCAGCCGGCCACCACCGCCGCCACCTGCTGGTCGCCACTATCTTTAAACTTTACACTACATTCATTTTACTTCAAATCGGTTTACACCGCAAGCAACCTTTAAATTTGCATGCATGATCACACAAATTTTTTATGTGATGTAGGGCCAGATTTAATTTACTCATGTAGACCAAATTAAAACCAAGCGAGCTTTATTTGGCATTACAACTCATATATAAAGTCTAGCATGTTACGAGTTTATGGACACCGACATTATGCAGGTAAGATTGAACTATGACTCACTTAAGATCCAGTTGAGCACCTTCAGATATCAACATGGTCGATTGCACATAGTGACTGCCAGAGTTAGTGCACCTAACTTAAAACCAGTTCAGGCTCAATCAGATGTGTTTATGTCTGAACCTTTTCCTAAAGTGCTCGATCAATCTAGCATTGATCAAATTAAAATCTAATTGAATTCATTTTTACTTTTATGAACTCAATCAGGAGTTAACCCATCATGATAGTACTAAAAGTCATTCAAAAAATAACCTCCCTTGGTTTTTGAGTTAATCTTCTTGTAACTTGGTATCAATCAAGCCAAAATCCCTTTTCTTTGCTCAAAATCATCCTTAGATCACTAAAACCTTCTTAGTTACGTTAAAGCTCGCTTAACCAGCTGGCTAAACTCAAGCAACCTTGAAATTGCTTCATGGACAAATTGAGTTTACCTCGATTGAGCTTTTGTTTGTTGAACTAGTCAGCCTCTAATGGCTTATTTGAGGCCTTGTAGTGTACAGGGGTTGTTATTGTCCTATTGGCTACCTTCACAAAAGGCTTTTCCATGGTGGCAAGCCTTATAAAAGTCTGATGACTTTATAAATGTGTAGCCTCCGTCTTAGCTTAAGGAGAATTTTGTTCAGATTTGACGTCGCCAGGCTATAGAAGAGTGTTCGGGTCTTTTGTCTTCCCTACCATCTGCCTAAAGCGGCTGGAGGTGCTCCTTGTTTGGTCTCTATGCATAGGGGTGTGAACCCTCTTTTATATATTCACCAAGTTAATTGCCAACATCTTCTTTAACCGCTTTCAACGTAAATATCCCGTAGGTTTCATTATGGCAATAACGACATTCTCTTGATCTATATGCCTTCATTTATGATTCTGGAAGTCTTCCTTAATAATGATTTTTTTGTGTTGATATATGAATTGTTTTGTTGTAAGCAAAGTGAATAGGGTATGTTGTCATCCTATGTCCTCGATTATTTGGTATTATATCCTAACAACAGTCTCATCGTTATTTTATTCACTACTCCCTAACCATTTGTCTATGAGTGGAATGTAGTGCTGCTCCTCAATTTAGTAACCATTATGCTGCATTGTGCTCTCTAGAATTGGCTAAAAACTTAATTTTCTTCTATCAGGGATGACGGATTTAAGCAGTCTGAAGTGCTTCCAAACACTCTTAAAGAATAATTTGTAGCTTCTTCTCCTGTGATGATTTTCATTTAGGGAATTAAGTATTCCATCTCACTTAAGCTCTTCATAAGAAAAAATAGATAAGTCAATCCTTATTTATTCTTAGTTAGCCCTGCAATAAAATCTATGAAAATTCTTTTCCAAGGCTAGCTTAGCGTTCTAAGTAGACATGTATGGGTTCACTTTTGGTTAGACAAATTTGGAGTGTTGCATTGAAATATTGAGCATTTGATCCTTAGGAGCCTGTTTACCTTTAGGAGCACTTTAGGTCAATTTATATATCTCTTTAAATTCAACATCTTCTCCACTGCTAAGCGTCCGGCTACTTTTAAGATTGAAGCCTTTCAAATCTGCTTGCTGCGATCAAAGCCTTGTGGTATACATAAGAGGTGACCATCATTCATGCTAATGGAAATGAACTTGTCCTCCTTCCAAGCTTGGAGTTCTCGCAAAAACTTTCGATAAGTGGAGGACAACTTGTACTCTTATTGGCAAGTAGGATCTCAATTATATGATGCAAAGAGGTTTTAAATTTAGAAAGCTTGATATGACGCAGAAAAGGATATATATGTTTCTTTTTTGCTTGAAGTTCAAAGTGCAATTAAAGCATGCGTTTTATTCAATTAGAATGCAATTTCAAAGGGAATATTACATGCTAGTATGCTTACAAAAAACTAGTGCAAATCAGACATTTAATCATTGTTATCATCAATTTCGTTATCTTCATATTCCTTGTTCTATCATAAATTCTTCTTCATTCATGCCTTAATTATCTGAATCAATAAAACAACCTTTAGATTCATCTTCCAGCTTATCCAATCAACAATCTCATAATATCGTTGTGCCTGAATAATTGTTGAACTAATAGCCGAACTTTTTTATGTAGAAATTCCTTTTGTTATGACTAATTGGCTCGAAGATGTTATTTTGGATTTATAATGAAACATTGTTCTTCTTCTTCTTTTAGCTTCTCCTAAGCTGGCAGGAGCCCTCAGTCTCTTGCCTTGCCAATTCATTATTAAGATATAATTCTAGCATCATCTGAGTGAGCCAATCGCAAACATCATCAATAGAGTCTAACTCAATTGGGTCAGTGGCATCCAGGGGCTGATTTAGGGGGGGGCTAGGGGGACATGTACCCCCCCACCACCCACGGGGGAAAAATTTAAATCCCCGCTCCTAGCTCCCATCTCCTACTCCCGCTCCGGCTTCGTCCACTTTTTTTTTATTACTCCATAGAGACCTAAAAAGCCTTTGCCATCATTTCCTGACTCCCACATGCAATTTTTTTATATATACAGATATGATGGAGCAGCCACACTATCAATACATCAGCTTATATATATATATATATATATATATTACATTAAAATATCCTCCTTGTAAAAGCTTCTTTTCTATATTTCTATTCTTGCTTTTCACTAATGCAGAATCTCTCTGCTCCTGTAAAAACTTATCTTTTTTGAGAAAAATATATATTTTTTATTTAATTTAAATTTTTTTTACTATCTTGTAAGTAATATTTTGTTTTTTAGAATAATAAATGCAACAAAAAAATTTTAAAATTTTTAATGTTGGAGCAAGCACGCACGAAAAAATATTGTTAGAATTATAAAATTTTATTTGGGCCCCCACTATAAAAACTTTCTAACTCTACCACTGGTGGCATCACATTTATCGTGCTTTAGTCTAGAAGTTTTTTTTGTGTTTTGCATAGACCAGACCTTTCATCGATTTATTATCTAGCTTACTTTCTTATTTTAGCATGTTTCTGCACTCAAGTTGTATAGGTTAACATTGCTCCATATAAAGTGACCAAGTAATTAACCAGTATAACTTAAGCTTAGTCAATCTATATGATAATGAAGCAGCTTATTTGTTGAAAGACACTTCAATTACGTTCATATCCAGAAGAACTACAGGACACTTAAAAAAAAAGAACTACAAGACACTTTATACTCTTATCACCAATTTCTTCAAATGAGATGTTGATGTACAAAGCATCTCCAATCAGTAGCGGAGAGTAAACATAATGAAAAACATTATAATGATTAACATGTAATAATTAACTGACCTACATCAAATTGGTGAAGCCTAGAGTTTGACTTTCGACAGGTGGCTGAAGTGGGCTTGGGAGGCTTTAAAAAGGTAATAAGGTGTTATCGGCCTCAATAGAGTTCATGGAGAAATAGAGATAATACCCTTCACAAGAGAGGTCGACCTAAGATAAAACTAGGTCAAATTTGAGAGCTTGCTTCGGAAAGATAGGGTTTAGGTTTGATGATAATATGGAGCTCTAGTGCTTAAAAATATTTGGAATAGTTAGGATGATGTGTTTAGATTAGATCTGGAAAGTTTTCATAATTTTATAATATATGAGTGTTTAGTGTGGGTTTGAACAAAACTAAATCATGTTGAGGACTCTTTTTGTTGAGAACCCGAGAATGATATTATGACTCTAGTGGAACGAATTATGGATGGTATCAAAGCCTGAAAATATGTGTAAATGATAAATATACTCTTCTAACCGGGTCATCAGAATATCAACATTTTATGTGACTAAACCTTCAAAGACAACTCTCTCTAATTTAATCTACCATTGGAGCTACTCCAACCTTTTCACGAATATGGTTGTTTCGCAATTTGTTTTTAAGTTTAAAGCCACTTATCCATCTAAGCATCTTTATTCCTGCAACTCTTAATTTTATGCTACTCTTTTAATGACCAACATTCTATGTCATAAAGTATTACAAGTCTCATCACTATCTTATAAAATATTTCACTTAAATTTGAGGGCTACATTTTTATCACACAATAGGCCCGTTGCATTCCTCCACTTCAACTATCCAATTTCAATTCTGCTAATAATATCTCCTTCCATTTCACCATCGTTTTGAACAATAGACCTGAGATATCTAAATGTACACTTCTCTTAATGACTTCATCCCCCAATATCCCGATTCCACCATTACATATGTTAGTACTAAAATTACACTCTACATATTTGGTTTTAGATCTACTCAAATGAAAACCTTTAGACTAAATGGTCGATCTCTATAAATTAAGTTTTCCTTCAACCCCATCTCTAATGTTACCAATAAAAGGAATAACATCAGTAAAAAGCATACACCATGGTACATCCTTTTGCAAATGTCTAGTAAGAACATTCATAACTAAAGCAAAAAGATACGGGCTTAAAGCTAATCCTTGATGTAATCCAACTGAAATAGGAAAATACTTTGTCAAATTATCTTGTGTTTGAACACAAGTAATAATTATTATATACATATCCTTAATGATTTGAATATAAGCATTATTCGCTTTTTTTTTCTCTAGAACTTTCCAAAGCACTTCTCTTGATATTTTATCATATGTTTTCTCTATATCAATAAATATCATATATAGATCCTTCCTACGCGCTCTATACTTCTAATAAACAAATAGTCTGTTCTTTTTTATTTTGTTAAGCTTCTGTTTTATTTATTCCTTTTCACTTTTTTTGTTTTTTTTTTTTCAGATTTTGAAGAACACAACCGTGAACAGAAAAGGGTCGAGTTCTTCCATTGGAGAAAGCCTTTCATGATGGAGGGGGGAAGTTTGCGAGCAGAAGCCCAGATTTATTTTTTCTTTTTACTTCTCTTGTGTTTCACTTAGATCCCAAACTAAACCTTTTCATGTGGTTGTAATTAGAACTTAGAAGCAAGAAAGCTGTTTACAAAAACTTTATACTTAACGCACTTCTATGGATTGTTTGAAAGCAAAAAATGGTAAGCCGCTTGTTCTTTTATAGAGATAGGAAATAAATTTTGATGAGGATTTTAATCTGGGTGAATTTTAAAATGCTTGATTAGTTTTGAAATTAATATAATATAAATTCTAATTAAGGCTTCATTTAGGCGGCTTTCTTATTACTTATCAAAATAATTTTTTAGTATAAAAATTAAATTTTTTGTATTAAAAAGCTATTTTAAGTAGTAAAAAAACCGTCATAAAAGAAGTCTAAGGTTGTGTTTGGGACGGCTTTCTTATTGCTTCTTAAAGTAGTTTTCAAATATAAAAATTAAAATTTTTTAATTAGAAAGTTACTTTAAGAAGCAGTAAGAAGCGAAGCCTAAATTTAAGTAAAATTTTATCCATTAGATCATAGTTTCAATCTTTAAGTGCATGTGAAAATTGATGTTTGAACTAATTGATGAGGTAAAGTTATTAAGTTCATCTATGTAAGTTTTTGAGGGATGCTTTAACTAATTGGTGGTTTGATGGATTTGAGGTTGTAATGGTGGAGAGATTATTATGTGCGGTGTCCGGATTGTTCGGAGATGAATCCAGACACGTTATGTCACCCGGATGCATCGGACCCTGGCGACGTAGCGTGTCCGAATTCGCCTTTGAACGAATCCGGACACCGGACATAAAATTTTCCGGAATGTTGAGCTTCCTTTTAAAGAATTGTATGAGTATTTGTCAATTACAATATGTGATTGTAAGTATTGCAGAGCTATAGGCTTTGTTTGGAACGTTTTTTGGGCTATTTTTTAAAGTAATTATTTTAATATAAAAATTTTTAATTAAAAAAAAATTTATACTAAAAAGTTATTTTAGAAAATAGCAAGAGAGTAATCTCAAATGAAGTCATAGTTATTACTAATAAATAAGATTTTTACCATACTTTTTTTTAACTTATTATAGTTTAAACCCTTACAAAATCTTTGCAGCGGTTTAAAAAATCATTATAAATTCATTGTATTTGTTACCGTTGGAAGTGATTTTTCCGGCGGACTTTGAATTGTTTGCATTAGATATAAGTTTTTTATAGTGATTATTTTGTTGTGATTTTAACCGCTGCATTCCTAAAGAATTGCAGCTGATAAAATCTTCACAAAATTATTGCGGTTAAAATTGCTGTAATCCTGTAAATTTTTTTTAAAAAATATGCTTGATTTCAACAGCCAAATTGATCAATTTCTCTTGTGAAGCTTTAGATTTTAGTGTACAAATAAAAAATATAGTGGATGTGCTTAGAGAGACAAAGGGAATGATAATGTTTAAATAGAATTTCTTCAATTAGAAGCTATTCCTCTTTTTTGAAAGAACAATCAAACTATAAAATTTATATCTGAAGATAATAATAATAGTGTCAACCAATCAAAACTTTGCAATAGTGCTCAGAATAAAAATAAACAGTGAATTAAAAACTAACATCAAACTTTGTATTAGTTCTCAGAATAAAGTTCATATTGTCATACATAAAAATGTATACAAATATCTAAAGGCGAACATAAAAATCACAACCCTGATAACATCTCAAAATAAAACATTAGACTACATAAGAAAAATATCGAGTATTATATTTTTATCCATCCCTTCCTTCTTCTACACTATAGACATCAATGAGGCGAGAACTGATTATTGTCTCCCTTTTAATAATAGAGAAATTATTAGTAAAAATAATATGATAAGTACATCTATAAATAAAAATATCTATTTTTAAATTTTCCCTATCATAGTCAAGCTTCCAGAAGTTAAATGATGTACTGGATAATTTTACATGAATTATCTCACCTCATTTTGAAGTGTATGCATTTGTTCAAGTCTTATAACTAGAGCAAATGCACTAGCTTGGAGCAGTGATGGTCTGAGGAAAATATCAGGTTGGAGTGACCCCAACCCTTGTGTTGGTAATCTCTCAGGATGTTTAGGTCCCGTGATTATTTTGAAGACTCTCTCATTGGCCTATGAATTTTCATCTCCTGGCGCCAACGCTTCCTCAACAAGCATATCACAAGCATGTGCCTAGATTCAAAAAAATTATAGTTAGAGTTCAATATACTCATCCTATGAATGGCTTGTGAAATAAAATAAGTTTAGCCATTTTAGTTTGGCCTCCTCAGATGATCATGAGCCATCTTTGTGCATGCGATTAATTTTCTATAATAACAGCCAGTCCTTTATAGAATGGTCAAAGGTAAAGATTAATTTCCTTACTTACTGGAAATAATAATATAAGCTAATGAAATACATACCATCTCCTACTCTCTCTTTATAAAGCTTACTTGATCCATCGTGGGTGGACACTTTTTTTTCGCATTTTTGACATATTTTTTCTCCCTCTCCTGCAAAATATAATTGTCATATAGTTTCATTTTTTAAGGAAATCAATAATGTTATATGTCTTGCAAATTCACCTAGTCCTTAGTCTATGACCACTAATGAACAAGCTGACACCATCACACTAGATCTACTCCTGTAGAGACAACCTCCATAATCTCTTCTATTGGTCTACTATCCTAGTGCTCTGACTTCAAACTAATTTTCTAACTATGCCACTTGATACCAAGAGATTATAATATCCAATGTCGTATATTCTCGGGGAACACAAATTTTGGCCTAAGCATGATAATTGTTAAAGTTAGCATGCAAAATAAATAATATATGACTTATTACTATGTTGTTCACCTCTACTTCAACTAACATTCTCTTCTTAATGGGCTCCATGCCTTTATTGCACAAATCTGATATTGATAACGGTGCCAAAATAAGATATCTAACTACAACCTCTAAGTATGAACCATGCATAATGTACTTTAGTATATTATATGGGACACCATTCTCATTGACCTCAATGTGACTAGAGGCATGCTTTGTATGTCCACACAAGTGGTTCTCCCTCTCCTTTTTATTTATTATTTTTTTAAGTGGTTCTCCCTCTCCTTATATGAACTAAATTCCCCTTCTAGGAATTAGACTTAGTTGATTATCTATATGTTGGATTCTTTTTTAATAAAATTAATTTATTTTTTTCTTTTAATTATTCCATATAATTTCATTATGTACTTACTATACTTGTAATTTAATGGACATCAATTTTATGTTTCGGAGATTTGTTTATGATCATGATATAAATAATGAACTTGTCTAATTAAATTATCTTGACTATCATAGAATAGAGATATCTTTGTTAAAATCGAGTAATCTCTTAGATCCCATATTAAAAATCAATGAGATTTACTAGTATTAAATCTGTCTCAAAGATGACAATCAATGAGATTCAACTATCTTAGATTTTTGAGAGAAAGGTAGGGTACAACTTTCAATCTACAACTTTCAATCTATTATTATAAGAAGCCAATTATAGATAATTTGGTTAAAAATGATCCTTAAATTTTTAAACCTATTGCATTCAACCCTTAGTATGTTCCTATTTTTAAAGTTAGAGGTACTTGTGTTCATCGTAGTTAGATACCTTTTATTTTTACCCAAATCCTAACATCTTTTGATTTTTCCAATAAAGTTGGAAGTAGTCCAATTTCAATATGTAGTGGTTATAATCCTTGTGGGGTGATATCTTCTCTCATAATTTTATTATTTATTTGACTACATACTCTTGTGTGTATTGCTTAGCATAATACATTTTGGGAGCCATTGTCGATGATCGTTTAATCAATATTATCATTATTGTAGTGGCGAGAAATTACTCCCTTCTTATCCAAAAATAAAGAGAACTATATTAAGAAATATAAGGGAGCTAAACCAAGCAATCAATGCAGCCTCTTGCATTATGACTAATCTTGAAGAAGCTAATGCAAGCTTGCTATAGGATCCCAAACATTATGAGATTTTTTTTTTTTGCCAACTATTTATGACATTACCTAGGTATTTGTCAAGCCTTGGATTCATGCTAACAATTTTGAGATTAGGCCTACCACTTCACAAATGATTTAGATTTTTTAAATTTGGTGATTTAGTGATTGAGAACTCAAACTATCACATCACCAATTTTCTTGAGATCTACCACACATTCAATATAATAGTGCTGATGTTACCTACCTTTGCTTGCTCCTATTCTCATGGTTGTATTGAGCTAAACGTTGGCTCAATTTCTTACCGAGCAATTCGATCATGAGTTAGGATGATTTGAAGCATGAGCTTTTGTCTAAATACTTCTCACCAATGAAGAAAACACAAATAAAAACTAAGAGTTTAACTTTTGCACAACAAGAGAGTGAGATGCTCTATGATGCTTGGGAGTGTCATAAGGATTTGTTGAGGAAGTGCCAACATTATGGGTTATTGAAGTGGGTGCAAGTGTAAAATTTTGAAATAGACTAGTTAGAGTTAGTCAGACATTGATCATTGTTACATCTGGTGGCATGTTTATGAGCCAAAAAGAGGCAATGTATAATTTATTTGAGAAAACGACCATGAATAATTACCAATGGTCAAGTGATTAAGTGTTCCCAAGAAAACTATGGCTATATTATGAGATGTAGATTTGATTATAACTCTCATTACTCAAGTTGCTTCTCTTATGAAGTAGCTTAGCTCTTTTACTATCCATGAAATTCATGCTTCTCTAGCAAGTTATGATTTTTGTGGAGGAGCACATTAGTGTAGCTATTGTGAAGTGAATTATCCTTTTGCTCAATCATATCTAGAGAAGACATTTTTTAAGGAATCAAAATCTACCCAATAATTCTTACTCAAACACATGACAGGCTAGAAAATCACCCTAAATTTTTGTGGAAGAATTCAAATGTGATGTAGTAACTCAGAGATTTTTAATAGCACCTTCGATTTCATTAGTTGTCCATATTTCAACCCACATGATTTCAATTGCAGCTCGAGGTATTATTGAGAGATAATCTAGCTCAGTTTATTCTTATCATAATTCAATTTACAACCATGATAAATACTACATTGCATTAGTATGAAAGGTCTATTCAAAGGCAATAAAATTTCATGAAAAATATTGAGGTACAAGTTGGTCAATTATCACAACAGGTTGTATCTAAATAACCTAGAGTTCTCCAAAGAAACATTGAGATGAAGCTTAAATACCTTAAGGTAGAGGCACTGAGGACTGGAAAAAATTAAGTGATCCAAAGGGTACGGAGGAGTTATAAGTAGCACAAACTAGTGCAAAGGAGAGCATAACTATGAAGATGGAGAAGCCATAGTCAAAATTATTTCCTAATGTGGGCTCCAAAAATTTGGCCCCGGCCTCCCCGTTGCTTTTTCGGGGGATTTTTAATGGATTAAGTTTCGGGGTAAATTTTGAGAAGGCAGATGAGTTTTTAGATAAGACACTACCTAGAGAATGCGCCCTCATTTTGCGAGGACTTTATGATCTGAGTTCTGGTTTTCTATAAGCACAAGCCCCTATAGTTAATCACCCCTCCCGATCACGAGAGAGAACTTTCATTTAAGGCTAGTCATCAATCAAATACGTTGTATCCGTAGATACGTAGTATCCGGCGTTTAGTAGCAGCATGGGTTGATATTTGATATTTAAAATTAGAAATTGCACCATCTCGCACTTAAAGCAGATGGTGGGGGAATGGATGATGGACCCGATCAAGATCCCATGGTTCCATCGTCCCGGGCCATCGTGATCCCTAGTGTACTTAGTCAGAGGAGGTAGTCAACCCAACCTGACAGAAGGATCCTTGTCGGCAGCTATAGGTTGCTTCGTCCAAGGGTACCTCGTAAAACTAGGGGGAGTGTTTATCTAAGGGGATAAATTTGAATCCACCTCAGTTGATAGAGGGCTTTGTGCCCTATCGATTATATCATATTGATTCATATCTCAAGAATTTGATGCCATTAAAAAACGTATTGGCTCTGGTTATAACCATAATTTAGTAGTGTCATTTGGCGGCAAAACCACTCGGTTCAGAGGGTCCTGGGTCATAACCGTTTATCATGTAATGCCATTTGGCAGCAAAACTGCCAGTTATAGGACACGTACCACGTCTTTACTGACAGGAGGTTATTTGAGAATAGATCCTAGTGATATTTTTGACTAGGCATTAGCTTTATGTGAGCTGAAGTAAATTTTAATTTGTCCACCTTGGCAAACTATTGTGGAGGGTGGATGAATTTTTCTTTAAGCGTTTAATAGTTGATTTTATTTTAAAATTTTGGATTTTTGGGATTTTTGGACTTTGGATTATTTTGGAAATTTGGGTAGTAGTTAACCCATCCGGTTAAGATCTACGTTCAACACGACTATCATCAGGGTATATGGGTTGTTATATTTATATTGATTGAATCTTGTCAACTCCGTCTACTCGCCGACAGAGGATCGGGTTTCATAGGTTTTATATTTTTGTTGATGAATTTCTTTGTTAAGAGCCTTGAAGGCCTAACATGAACTATAAAATAAATAGTTCGGTCGACGCCAAGAATATATATTCACTTGATAGTTCAAGCCGTATCGACTCCTATCTATCCATATAGTAGGATCGAGCTCGAACTTGAGTTCATTTATCTACCCGCGCAACATCCTTAGACGTCATGTGTGTATCCGTAACACACTCGTCGAGGCCCATATAGGTCGTGTGATTACATAAGCATTTCTGTGTATTTGTGTATACAAATTGTAGTGCATGTGTGGGGGTATTTTGTGATATTTGATGCTGATTAGTTGTTCGGGTAACTGTCATTTAAATACAACGTTCTATTTAAAAGCTCATACACACCTTCTATCCACTTGTATGCATGTTGCAGATTCGATGATGTGGCGTCGTACTATGGTCATTTGCCCTTTTCATACAAGTAGATTGTTATGCACTACTAGTTGCTTTCTACAAGTAGATTATTGTGCACTAACTAATCTCTTGCTTTTATTGGTAGAATATCGGTGTGTCTGTCAATGGCTGAATGATATTAATTGAGTGAGAGCTGTATTCTCCTTGAACTATTCAAACATGTCATGTCTTTTAGTTTATCACATGTTGAATCCCTCTGCTTGTAGGAGAGAGGTGCATCTACTCGCCACTGCTTGATTACAAACTATATAAGTATCTTAGTACTTATTGCAGGCTCCTTATATCATTCTCGTAGATGACATGTTAGGTGTACAACATATCTTTTACCACTTCCCATAGATGTATGCATTTATCACTACTCTTCTATACTCATATATGGCGAGTTTCTCACAACACTTCGTATGCACTTTGCATTTGCCGCATATTCTCCTACATAGCCTCTTTGATGTACATCTATATTCATAAGAAACCTGTACGTATTACGGATTTTCTATCCTTACTTGCAGATAATGTATTGCATGCATTAAGGGTCCTTTACAGTGGTCTGTGGGTATGTCGTTGTGTATGCAACAACTCTATCGCCATTACTAGTATGCATTTGCATTCGTTGTAATTTTATATCATTGCTTGCGCGAAACATATGTACTTATGTCCATAGAGGATTTATCGTACTTACTATATGTCCACTGCTGTTATCCACCAGTAATTCCAGCGGTCATCGTAGCTCACAAGGAATGGTTGTATTTGTTTACAAGTGAACCGACCTCAACCGTAGGGATATCGCAGCCTTCGTTGCATGCCACTTGAGTGTGTTTGTTCATAATTTGGGCTTTGATTGTAGTGACATCTTTGTAATCATTGCATATCTTTTAATGCTATTCATAGATGGATCATCATTTGTATTATAGACCCTATTGTAATTTGATATATGTGTTTGCAATTAGATGAAACTAATTGCATGTAAGTTGCATTCACTTTAAGCTTTTCAAACACATATTGGTTGGCGATTCATCACATGTCGATCATCACTGCTTGTATAATTGATGTAAATATTACTTGCTCTTGCTTGCATATTGATTTGATTGAATGCTCCAAGTTATTTCAATTTCATTATTCTTCATCTATGTGCACTTGAAATCTTTTGCTGATGCATTTTTTTGGAGTTGAATCATTGCTAGTGATAGGGGCGTTATTGCATTCATTCATGCTTCATTCATGGATATTCCCTGTATGCATTGAAACTCTTGTATTGCTTGATGTATTTGCTTGCAATGGTTCAAACGTTGTAGGTTCAATAATTTATATTGTTGTTTACAGTCATCTACGAATATCCATAAGCTTTCTGTAGTTGCTTGCAAGTGAACCATTGTATGTGTTATTAGCTCACCTTCATGCTTGTAAACCAGTCACCTCTTTCACTACATGTCTCCTGCATACACTCATGAAAGTTCATGTTCACTGCAGGTTCTTATTTCTTGCTTGTGAACTGGCTAATTGATATGGGCATATCACTTTTCATCATTTATAAGTAAGTTGTGATATGCAATGAGAGTTTTCTTATGATTTCCCTTTATTTACTCATTGATGTTCAATTGAATGAAAGGGATCATTATTTATTATTCGCATTCTCAACTTGATCGTGTATTCGTTAGTTTAATGTCCATTTTTTGTTATTAGTTCACAAGTTTTGCTCCCTGTCCACATTGTTCAAGTCAAGTCTCTTACTGCCTTTTGAATTCAGGCCTTCTGCAATTCGTTCAAGTTCAAGTGCAGTTCACTATTAATTGTTCAAGTCCAAATCCCAGTGATCTTGTTTAATTCAAGCTCTTTTTGATCAAGTTATCTTGCTTTTTTTTTGTTTGAGTTCAAATCAAATTTAAGTTCATTTCACTGTTCATTTAGGTCCCCTGTCGTTCAAATTGTAAGCTCAAGTCCCCTGTATTTGCCTTGATTTTCAGCAGCCTCCCGGTGCCTCCCTTATTTAGGGGAAAAAACTAAGAGACAACATTCCCCTCCACGCTACGTGAGCGCTTCAGGTAGATGTTTGGTGACACCGCAGCTGCATTTTCTTCCATCCTCGCTACGCTACATGAGCGCTTAAGGGTCTCTAGCACCTGTTTAAAAGAGCACAGTTATTTTCCCACGTATGGGTACTTAGTTTTTGTCCCCCTCACGCTACGTGAGCACTCCGGGGATTACCCACCTTGTCGCAAGCGTCACACCGGTTTCCCTCCCACCGTGCTACGTGAGCGCATAGGGAGGTCCGCCGGCTCCTCGCAAGCATCGAGAGTGGGATTTTTAAGTTAGAAAAGTTATACCTGCGTAACAGTTAGCGATGTCAATGACGACGACCAAATAATACACAAAATTTATTTCTTCTTCTTTTTTTTTTGCTTTTCTCACACACACACTCATATATATATATATATATATATATATATATATATATATATATATATAATACAAGACAAGTAGTATTCTAAGTTTCTAAATGAGTTGCTCATTAATATACCATTCATTATATTACATTTATGATGGAGATACTTTATAATAAGAAAAAGTTAGAAGAGTACAAGATTGTTGCACTCATTGAGGAGTGCAAGGCTATTCTATAGAAGAAGCTACTAGCAAAGCCAAATAATCTATGAAGTTTTATCATTTCTTGCACTATTTGGAGCATGCACTTCAATAAAGAATTATGCGATTTGAGAGTGTTAGTGAATTTGTTATCTCAATATATTTATGAGTAGCACTAAATCAGTGAAATCAAGCCAATAACTATTTCATTATAGTTAGTTGTCATTCGATCAAACATTTAATCAGAATTGTGGAAGACTTGCCTGGCAAAATTAACAAATTCTTATTCCAACTAACTTCATTATTTTGGATATAGAGGAGGAGAATCAGAAGATATCTATCATGTTGGGGCATCAATTATTGGAAATAGGAAGGACACTGATAGGTGTTCAAAAAGTGGAACTCATTCTTAGAGAGCAAGAGGAAGACTTTATCAATGTGCTCAGGCTGATAAAGCACCTCTTATCAAATACCTATATTTGTATGAGGTTTGACATTCTTGAAACTTCTTTCAAGGAGGTCATGGAGTTCGATTATTCTAAAGAGGCTCAAGCGACCTACATTATGAGGGTATCACACATTGATGATATATGAGGGTATCACACATTGATGATACGAGGTTATAAAAATGTCTAAGAATCCATTCCAATGATTGTAAGGAGGCCATTTGAAATCTTAAGCAAGCTAATTTAAAGCCTAGACCCTCTATAGAGAACCTTCCTATTCTATAAGTGAAGCCACTGCCTGACCATTTGATATAAATTTTTTGGGTGAATCATCAACACTTTTTTGTTATTATTTCTTGAAAACTAGATTAGGAGTGAGTAGAATCTACTGAGTGTATTAAAAAAATATAAGAATTCTATATGATGATCTGCTGCTAACATTAGAGGCATCAACCCATCCATTTGTATGCATAAAATCTTGATTGAGGAGGACCTCAAACTTTTAGTTTAGCATCTAGAGGCTAAAACCTGACATGAAAGAGGTGGTGAGAGTTATGGTCCTAAAGCAAGTAGATGTTAAGATCATCTATCCAATTTTTGATACATCTTGTGTGAGCCTTGTGCAAGTTGCACCAAAGGAAGGGAGAATCACTGTTGTGGCTAATAAAGATAATAATCTTCTCCCTATGCAAATGATCACTATATGGAAAGTATGCATCAATTACAAGAAGTTGAATAAGGTTAAAAGAAAGCATCACTTTCCTTTACCTTTCATTGTTTAGATGCTAGATTATCCTGTCAGCCATTTATTTCATTATTTCTCAGATGGCTATTTAGGTAACAATCATATCTCCACCACTCTTGAAGATTAAGAGAATACTACTTTCACTTGTTCATTTGTTTTCAAATATATGCCACTTGGGTTATGCAATGTTCCAGCTACCTTATAGTGGTGCATGATAACTATCTTTTATGGCATGGTGAAGAATTATATGGAAATATTCATGGTTTATTTTTCAATATTTGGCTTCTCATTTCATTTCTATCTACATTATTTAAAACTAATACTAAAATATGTAAGGAGTCTAACTTTATCCACAAATGGGAAAAGTGCCACTTCTATGGTAAACGAAGGGATTATTTTGGGACATAAAGTTTCATTAGCTAGTATTAAAGTTGATAGGGCTAAAGTAGAAGTAATTGGAAAGCTTCCTAACTTCAATAAAGGGGATTCATAGGTTTTTGGGGCACACTGCTTCTATAAGAGGTTTATCAAAGATGTTTCAAATATTGTAAAACCTCCTTGTAACTTACTAGTTATAGATGTGCCACTGAAATTTGATGAAGAATACTATCAAGCATTTATAGGTGCTTAAGACAATGCTTGTTTCTACTTCCATAATTATTGCACTTGACTATAGTCTTCCTTTTAAGTTGATGTGTGATTTTAGTGGCTATACAGTGGGTGATATCTTATGATAGCGAATTGGCATGATTTTTTGCACCATATACTATGCAAGTCAGACTCATATAGATGCCAAACTAAATTATGCTGCAATTGAGAAGAAGTTGTTAGTGGTGGTCTTCACATTCTCGTTGGTATAAAGCAGATTGTGTAAAGGGACCAATCAACCATGAAGTATTTCATTGAGAAAAAGTATGCAACATCATAATTGATTAGATGGGTGATATTGTTAAAAGAGTTTGATTTGGAGATAAGGGACAAGAAGGGCACAATGAATGTTGATGTTGATCACTTTTCATGGATGGAGTCTCATCAAGAATGTACTCACAAGTAGGCACCTATTACTAAGGCATTTCTTGATAAGCAATTGTTCCTTATCAGCTCATCATTAATGACATGATTTGCTAATTATATCAACTATTTGGCATACAAGGTGTTACCACTAGATTAGTCCTACCAATAATGCAAGAAAATTCTTTTAGCAACTTAACATTATCTATGGTGTGACGTATATCTCTAGATGTTTGGTTCGGATCAGATCATTCAAATGTGCGTCTTAAATGAGGAGAAATCTAATATCCTGCATAACTATCATGCATCCAAGTATGGAATACATTTTGGGGTTGATTGCAGAGCTACAAAAACACTTCAATATGATTTCTATTAGCTCACGATATTCAAAGATGCTTTTGAGTTTGTTCCAACATGTGATAAATGACAAAGAAGGACAAATATTAAAATAAGGAATGTGATATTACTAAATGACTTTTAGGAGGTGGAGTTATTTGACATTTGAGGTATCGATTTCATGGATTCATTTCTACAATCATTTAACATCTAAATAGCCATGGTTATAGATTATGTCTCCAAATGGATGAAATCTATCGTACTCTCCGCCAAAGATGCTAAGGTTGTGGCAAAGTTTATAAAGAAGAACATTTTCATAATATTTAGAATGCCAAGGAAAATCATCAGTGATGAAAGTAGGCATTCTTGCAAATATAGTTGAATGTGTTGCTATAAAGATGTAGTGTCAGGTATAAAATTTTCTCAACTAAATCACCCCTAAAAAAGTGATAAATTGGAGATTTCAAATTATGAGCTAAAATAGATTTTAGAAAAGACAATTGGCATTAGCAAAAAAGATTGGGCCTTAGAGCCAAACAATGCATTGTGGGATTATTGCACGGCCTATAAAACACCTATAGGCATGTCACCATAACAACTTGTATTTGGAAAGACGCATCACTTGCTTGTGGAGTTGGAACATAAAGAATTCTGGTCTATCAAAAAGCTCAACTTCGATATGCAAGCGGCATTTGCAAAATGATTAATTTTTGTTTGATGATCGAATGTGTTAGTTCACCCTTTGAACCTCTATGTATAGGCCTGGGTGTATGGTCGAAGCTATAGAAAATGATAGATCTAAGTAATACATGTGAAATTATATAACAAGATGCAACATATTCTTGTTTTAAAATGAATAAATTTAGCAAATTTTCAACTTTCTTCTTACACAATGAACTCATGATGAATTGTAAGTATAGAACTAGTTCTAACAAAATTTCTATAATATTGATTTATAATTGGGCATTTTAGTTGAAGACTCCAATGATTTCATTATGGGTTGATGAGTCACTTTGAAGACTCCTAACTTTGATTAATTTTTAGGTTGAGTATGCTAGTTGAATAGCTTTTGATGACCAAACAATTAGATGTTATGTTCCTTGGTGACTTCTAGTTGATTGTAAATTATCTTTATAAACCTATTGATTAGCCTTCAACTTGATTCACGATGATCAACAAGATGCAATGAACCCAATTTAAATGATGTTGGGTACATTGACAAACCCTTTGGATCAAATGATCTTCTCTCTAGCTGCCTATGAGGTTCATAGAAGTCAAAATTCATTAAAAAATCCCTCAAATTATCGATTACAACCTCTCTCTTATTCAAAATCTTGATGATTTGATTGCACTACCCTCCAATAAGTATTAGATAGGGATAAAACTCCACCATTAGTTATGTTGTTAATACAATGAATCCTCTCTAAAGCCAAAAAAGGTTTTCCAATTGAATAAAAATCAATATGGTCATATATTATGATGGTGGGTGTTAGATCCAAATTTATATATGATCAACACCATTGCCTTACTAACAAGAATGAATTAAAAACAAAAGAAGATAAAGGAGAAATTTTTTGGGATTTTCACTATATTGTTAGAAAGTACATATTTATGTGATATATTAATCATAACAATCTCATATTTTGACTCCATATTTATAATTTTGGATCAAGATATAACACTACACATAATATTACATTTGAGTAATATAAATAAAATTATATATCAATGCTTAATTAATTTTTGCGATAAAATGAATAAAAATAGCTTGTAACATTCTTATTATATAGATAACTCATGATGGGCTATTAAAAAAGTTCTAATGAAGTTAAGTAGGACTTTAATTGAAATTGATAATTTCTAATTAAGAGTGTTTGAAACGACTACAATATTTTGTAAATGTAGTTATAAAATTGTTTTGGAAAAAAAAACTTCTTTTGCTTCCTAGCACATGAGTTTTTTAAAAACAATGAGAAAATTATAGCCAAATAGAATCTGTAATTGAGATTTGAAATTAAAGCAGTAGAAAATTATCTCAAATATTCTCTAAGACTTAGTTTGAGACAACTTTCTTTTAAAATAATTTTTAATACACAAATTTTTAGTTGAAAAAATTTTTATACTAAAAAGTTATTTTAAAAAACAGTAAGAAAATTGTCCCAATCGAAGCATAATACTTCATTTGGGACAACTTTATTACTATTTTTTAAAATAACTTTTTAGTACAAATTTAAAAATTTTGAATTAAAAAACTACTTCAAAAAACTGTAAGAAAGTTGTCCCCAATAAACCCTAAGTCTCCATCAACTTCAATTTAGACTTGCAAGTAGCTCTAAAATTTGAGTAAGTTAATTTGACAAGTGGATGAATAACCTCAACAACTTTAAGTAATCAATGAGCCAACAAGTTAGCCCTATCAACTTTAAGTACCAAAAAAAAAAAAGAGTTTAATAGCTTTTATGACTTGCACCCAGTATCAAGTTCTCTTGTCCTTTGCCTAAATCAATTTGGCAGCAAATTGACCCCTCTTTATTTGCCCCTTTTTTTTTTTTTAACAAGGATCAATATGATCATCGAGACTTGATAAACCTGGCGATTTGGGCGTACGGTGAGCATGTGAAAAGGTTGAGAAAGCAGGATTTTTTTAGGAGAGGAAAAAACAAAATTCTCTCTAGTTATGCTAGAGAAGAAGATAGGAGCAATAGCTGGGTAGCTACATTGTAGTTTAAGTTAATCTTCTACACAGCATCCAACGATCTAAACTACTATGGTAAAAATCTCAACGGTGTGGGAGGGGGAGAAAAAAAAGATAAGGTGAAGTGCCAGAAACAAATATGGAGAAACAGAAAAAGAAAAATATTTTTTCTTTGAAATTACAACAGATGAAATGTTTCAGAAACAAGCGTCGCCTTTAACAAGATCCACACAATTTGCAATCTCAGAATTCACTTGTAAAGAATGAAAAATCTTCACAGTTTACAAATGCAGATAGAACAAAAGCAAAAATTTAGTTATTGCAACACCAATTAAAACAAAATTTGAAGCATGATGCAAAAGAATTAGCATTAATGTTATAAACCTTCTAAAACAATTGCCTAAGCAAATTTAGCATCAAAGGTCACAAGCCATGATTATAGACACCTGGCTTTGGGCATCCTACTGGAAGAGGCAAATCCAGATTTTCAACTCTCCTGAAGGTCCTTGGAACAATCTTATCCACATATATAGTCCCATCCAGATGATCAAACTCATGCTGTAATATGCGAGCCATCCAACCAGATGAAGAAATTTTGATAGGTTGGCCAAAACGACTATGACCTGTGACCTCAACCTGCAGATGCCGCTCGACCATAGCTCTAAATCCATCAACGCTGCAAGAAAAATGTCATAAGAGAGTTACTTCTAGGCAAGTCAAGGAGCTCTGAATTCCATTACTCAACCAATGGAAACATTAAAGATAATGACTGCTATATCCATCTTCGGGAAAAAGAACTCGAGAGATGCATTGTTTGAGGCATTGATAGCAGTTTAAAGTGAGCCCTATACAAGAATCACAAAAAAGAAACAATGTCTCAAAAACCATCATTCTACTTGAGGGCTGTCAACTGCAAAAGCAAGCCTTTTCTACGGTCCTACTTGACCAGTGGATTTTGCATTTTGGCTTTTACGGCATTTCAATTAATCAACCAAAATTCAAGTTATTTTACGAATCTCATCAGGTGATTAGAATACACAAGAAAAGATTTCAGTTATTGCACAACTATCCTTTGAATTTTCAAAAAAATCTCAATACTAAATCAGAGAAGACTTCTACTCCAGATCCTCAGCACACTTTTCAAGCAAAGCCTGTAACAACACTTCACTTCATCGCAATGAACAATGATGTGCGCCTGTGAAAATGTTTCGTGTGTTCAGTTCTTCAATGCAAACATGTTTCACGCTCACAACTCATGAGCAATTGAGTCCAAATCATAAAAAGTTTGGTTTCTTATCAATTCACATATTTATTAGAGGGATTAAGTTTTAAGTTTCAGACCAATTCACTGTAGGTCGGTAGTCACGATGCTTCGCTTGGCTTCTCCTCAGATCCTCTAAATCACTGCAACATGCAGACCACAGAAATTACACACAGCTAATGCTAATCTATATGATTCTTGCCCATAGATGCTGCCGCCATGGACAAAGGAGGACACAGAGACAGCCTCATGCAGACGACACGGAGGCAGCTCTCGACCTCTCACCATAATATTCTTTCTTCACTTTAACTATTCAATTCCCTCCTTCCAACGTATTGGTATTTATCAATTTCTATTTCGATTTATGTTCATGATACAAGGATTTACTCCTTTTGTGGTTTGTTTTGTTTCTACGTGGTTCCTCATGCAGTTTTTCTGTTGACGTGATATGCAAGTGAGAAATTCTTCAAAATTGCTGAACATGCGCTTCATTTTGAGTTTATGTTTTAGTTCTTTAGAATGCAAGCTGAATTGGATTGTCTTTTAACAAGTCCTTTGATTATCATCTCGACTATTCATAAATTATATTGGTTGATTATAATTCACTTGATGTGGAGTAATGTTGGTCTACACATCTTGAGTGCAGATATATACCAAAAGTAGAAATATGCTAGATCATATTTAGAAGCTAGTCTATGTGAAGTGCAATCAAGCCATGAAGCATATACACAATAAGCAGGATGTCATTGAACCGATTGAATAAAACTTTAATAATGTGGTTGTAACTCACTGGGATGATGGATGATACCAAAGATGTCCATTTTGATGATGAGCTGACATGGCAAGATAGAGAGGCAGCTACAGACTTACAAGAAGATCAAAGTAATAGAATATATAAATATATAAATATATATGATACAAGCTCTTGATTTGGAGCCTTTTTGTGTACTTTTGGAGCATTTGATAGATGCTTAGACTTCAGATTATTAGATATGACTTAAAATTTAAGTTCTTATAAGCTTAGCTTGTACTTTGAATTTTGACGTGCTTTATTAGATCTTTAGTTTTTATCCTATATATATATATATATATATATATATATATATATTAGGCTTGCAAAAGTGAGAGAATTAAGAATTATTATTCATATGTTCACACATTGATTCTTCTTAATGGTACACAAAAAATATCTCTCGAGTAACTTTTCTTGGTAGTATTTGACTGAAAATGTTATATAAATCATTTCAAAATTTTGATTTATATAATGGTTATTGAATATCATAAAAATATAATACTATACAAATGTTTCCTATGATATCATTGATATATGTGCTTCAATTAACTGAAGCATGCACCTTATTTACTAATGTTTCATGCTTCAAAGCGAAAAAAAACTCATTTGTGTTGCATTATAATTTGTGTTGGCAACCTTGTATACGATATGAAAACAATAAAAATAGATAGAATAATACATCATAAATGTACTAGCACACAAGAAATAGGACAACACATTATTCAATTTAAATATTTCTAATTGTTAAGAAAAAGGCCTTGGCTCATTTGATATACTTCTGGCTTCTATGGCATAGGATTTCTCCTGCCACCAAGATTGGTTTAAATTTATAGCTAGCCTTGAGCCATTTAAAAAAAGTATCTGATCTTATGTCCACCATATCATTAATAAAAGTATCAGAGTTAGACTTCTATCATTTTAAACAAATAAAAACAATGAAAGGAGTGAAAACCAACCATATAAATAATAATATCAAAGCAAAGGTAATTTCTCTATAATATGAAATATATCATTCTTCACATATGGTTATACACGTATAAAATATGTTTGGGTTAAATTAGAACACAAAAGAGGACCAACGAAAGTTGGCTCAATCCAATTTTGATTCAAATCACCATTTGGTTGGTTGATTGTGGATACCCAGATACTAGAAATCAGCTGGTGTTCAACAATCAGAACTGACTAAATCAAAATCTCAACAAGAAGTCTTGGAAATCAAAGATCTAAATAAGATTTCCAGTGATTAAAAATTTATACGTACTCACATTTACAGTCATAAAAGATGCATTTAACTATGCACACAAAAACATATATAGATTTCTAATAATAAAATTGTACCATTTATCCATGCTTCTTCATATAAAGTTTAAAACACAAACAACAATAAGTTCATACATCCTACCCATACATTAAGGTTGATATCAAAATTAGAAAAGAAATTGCACAATTTTTCAGGCAACCACATTCATTTTAAGGCATTGATATATAGAAATTACATTCACATGTCCTACATGGTAACAAATAATTTTATTTGTCAGGTTTAAATTGGATAGGTTAATTAAATTGTTAATTAAAATTGAATCAAATATTCGTTATAATTAAATTGATTAATTTGCACTAGCAATTTATTTTCTTATAACTATCTTTTAATTGCTAACCCTTCTTGCTTGCTTGTGTAGCTTAGCCTATAGCCTCTTGTGTTGACTTCTCTTTGTATCTTAATTTTGTTTTTCCTTTATTAACCGGTGGGGACCGAACCAAATAAAAAGGTAACTACAAGCAACTTGCGTGCGAAACCCGAGCGTGAAAGTGAACGAATGAAAGAAAGAGGCGAACCGAGAGGTGTTGCAGCCAATACTTCATTTTCAATCAAGAAGGACGAACAAAAGGGAGGAATTGAGAGCAGGTGAGAGGGTTTCTTCTATCTTTGGTTTGTGAGATCGAGAGGTGTCCAGTTGGAAGGGCTTGACTTTGTTGACGGAAGATAAATCAAATCTTAGGGCATCGATTTTGGTCAACTATTCAAGCAAGAAACAACACAGATGAAGAAGGTAGATCTAAGAACATCTTCTTTGTTTTCGCAAAGTTCAATTAGGTGATATCTTACCTTACTAATTTCTTGAAGAAATTTATGTTTCCTTTAAAGATTAACCTAGATATAATCTTGTCTAGTCTTGTAAATTGATTGTGTAAGTTAAAAAAGGATAAAGCACATTGATATTAGATTAAATTTTATCAGAGATGTTCTGGCTCAAGGCACTGTGAAGGTTTAGAAAATTCATACAAATGAGAATCCAACGGATATGCTAACCAAGGTAGTTTCTAGAACTAAATTCCAGCACTTCTTAGTTTTGCTTCGAGTAGGTAGGCCTCCCGATTAAGGAGGCTTTTAGAGAAAGAGATTACTTAGCTTATTTAATAATTGATTCAAAGTGGAGATGGTTTATTAACTTATTAATTAAATTTGAATCAAATATTAGTTGTAATTAAGTTGATTAATTTGCACTAGCAATTTATTTTCTTATTATTATTTGTTGATTGCTAAGCCTTCTTGCTTGCTTGTGTAGCTTAGTCTATAGCCACTTGTATTGACTTTTTTTTATTGGCTTTATTTTTTACTTTATTAACAAGTGGGGGTCAAACCAAATGTTGGCCTCTGTATAAAGAATAAGAGGGGAATAAGGTAAAAATCTTGCATATATACCTTATACCCATTGGATCCACGAACCCTGCTGAAATCCTGCTCAAATCTCGCTGAATTCGGCGCCGCTCGCATCAAAACTTCCACAAAATCCGTATCTTGCCTCGATCAGGTATCCGCATATGTCGTTAAATAGCAAGCGAAAAAAGCCTTCGGGCACTACTGAACTCCCGCAAGAAACCCCCCATCTCCGATCCCTCCTCATCCCTAGCTGATCTCCAAGCAGACTGAAGCCAACATCCACCTTACCTGTATTCGGCCGAACCCCAACCTCAACTCACGTCCTAGCCGAATTCCTCTCCTCCCTACCCGTCGACAGCACCGGCATCTGGGTCCGATCCCACTGACCTAGCTCCGATTCCCCCAAGCCGCCTCCTCCCGTCGCCTCTATCCCATCGACCCAGAGAGAGGGAGAGAGAGAGAGAAAGTGAGAGCTTCTTCCCCATACCTTGCCCTAGCCGAACCCCCTCCAGCCGACCGACTTCGCTCCTTCTCCGACTTTCCCCTCTTGTAGGATCGGAAGCTACAACATTTTGACGGAAGTAACGACGGGAGCTTGCCGAGTGTGAAGGTAGCTTTCTCCCATTCGCTGCTTCTTCGGCTAAACCCGATAAATCTGCTGAACAGAGAGTAAAAGGGGAGGTATTAACTCACTGTGAGATTAACAGTTGCCTAAATCCGACTCAAATCTTGCTCAAATTAATCATAACTCCTGTTCAAATCTTGTATCCCGACGGGGTTTAATTCAAATTTTGTTTTCTTTTATTTATTTATTTGTTATAATTTATCTTAATTTAAATTTGATTAATTTATAATTAATTAAATTAAATATGATTAGTTATAAATTAAATATAACTAATTATAATTAGTTTATAATTAATTATAAGTTAAATTTAATCAATTTATAATTAATCTCAAATTGAATATAATTAATTATATATTAATATAATTAATTATATTTAGTTTTCTAAATTAATTATAAATTGAATTTAATTAATTTGTAATTAATTGGAAGTTAAATATAATTAGTTATAGAATAAATATAACTAATTATATTTATTCCATCATTAATTAGAAATTAATTATACTTGCCTCGATCCTCACCGGCACCGTCGACCGACCCCGTGCAGGTATAACCCTCCAACCCTAAAACTCCGAGAGCCCGCCTCGAGGCTCGCAGCGCGACAAAACGACCACCTATACACGCTTTTCTTAGCGTGGTGGGAGGAAGTGCGTCGCGAGGCTTGCAACGAATCGGGTAATCACTTCGAGAGCTCATTTCATCATTCGCGACGCACCGGCAAACCGCCTATACACGCTTTTCGTAGCATGGTGGGAAGGGAACCCGGTGCGGCGCCTACGACGAAGTGGGTGATCACCTAAAATCTCTTTTTCGGCATTCGCGGCGCGCCGACAAACCGCCTATACACGCTTTTCGTAGCGTGGTGGGATGGAAAGTCGGTGCGGCGCCTATGGCGAGAAGGGGATATTCATAAGTACCCGCTCACGGGGAAATAACTGCGTTTTTCAAACAGGTACTGTCGAAGACCCATATACGTTTTTCGTAGCGTGGTGGGGATTGAAGATTTTACACGGCCGCGGTGTCCTCGAAAGAGGGCACCTACCATACACGCTTTTCTTAGCGTGGTGGGAAAGGCCCAGTTTTCTCGTAGTTTCCCCTAAACAGGGAAGACGCCGGTAGGCTGCCGAAATTTCGGGTGAACAGAAGACCTGACTTGAACAATATTTGGACAATAGAAGACCCGGACTTGAACTCGAACTTAAGTGAACTTTAATATAACTTGAAAAGAAATCAAATCAAGCTCAAAATCAGATGATGTTGAATAGCGAGAGACTCAAATCTGGACTTTAACTTGAACCAAATAATAAGGATTTGAACTCAAGTCAACAAGCAAACAGGGGACTCGAACTAGAACGGGACTTTGATTTGAACTCAATTTGAACTCAAATGAAAGGATACGAGGAAGTTGAATGAACCATATGGAACTGAACTTGCACTTGGACTCAGAACTTGAAAGGATTTGTAACAAATGACATTGATTTGAACATCAAATGAACAAGACTTGAGACCGCACTCGAACTTGATTGAACTAAAAAGAAGATACACAAGGACTTGATTCAAAACAATAAGACTTGGACTTTATTTGAACCTAAGTGAATGACAAACTCGAGCTGAATTCAAAATAACTTGAAACTTGGTTTGAATCAGATGATAGAAGGGTTGAATTCATACTTGACTTGAACAATAAAGAAGCTCAAACCCAAAAGGACTAAGTGTAGTGAATATACACTCAAGCAAAGGACTTATGTTTTGAACTCAAATGAACAAGTTGAGGACCAAAGGTTGAACTCAATATGACTATGAGGGACCCAACTAAGCTGCAAAAGACTTGAAAGTGAACCCAATGTGAACTTGAACATTAATTTGAGACTAATTGGGATATTAATCAAGCATAATTTGGACATGATTTAAACTCAAGTGAGGATTTGATTCAAGTTTACATAGAACTCAATCTGAACCAAACAACAAGAAGACTTGAACATTTGCAGAAGTCCTAAACTTGAATTAAAGGACAAAGACCTGAACTCAGCAAACTTGAATTGCACAAGGAGTTTATGAACTTAAACTCAGATTGGACTTGATGTTTGAATTTGACATTGGACTGATGAATGACAGGAGGAGACCAATGTTGAGTTAGATTACAGGGAACTAAAACTCAAACAAATGCAAGGATTCAAATCTCATGCAAGTAAATGACGACGTGCAACATGCAATAGATATTGGGTCATCTTGCAATTAATAACAAGCAATCATCAAGCAAATGCACTGGTACGATTTACGAGCAACAACATAAAACCTCCAACACGGGTTATCATTGTTGATTAAAGCGCAAGCACCGATATTACACAAGGTCGGGTACAGTTCGTCTCGTAGGCAGGAGTGCACAACATGCAATGGGTGTGACTCATCTACAAATAATCTAAAAGGCAGGAATCAAGGAACTTGCAAGACAGTAACCCGGTCATAATGCTCATAATGAGTGCAGCAGGTCATATATGAGTGGTCATAAATACTGCATGATGAATGTATTTAGTCACTAGAAATACTGCTGATGAATGAAGACAACAAATAAGCTGTGAATACAACACATCTCCCTACAAAATAATGACAATTGTCTTAGGGATACATACGATAGTCCCCACAAGCACTAAAAGACGTGCACAGTAAATGTAGCAACTTCTCTACCACTTGCAATAATATAATGTCAGGCAAATGAAAGACTACAGTCTTTTACCAGTCCTGAAGATTGATGTGCTATGAGCATAGCAAATCTCTAGCTAATATGCATGGAGAAATTGGTGATGAATATAGCTCAGTCAAAAATCAACATCAGGATGCAAACAGACATACTGATCTGCATGTAATCAAGAGCAGAAGATCTGCAAATACATACCAGTCTCCTACGAATACAGATGTATGCATCATATGTCATACATGGGTAGATGCAGGAAGACTTCAGTAAATGCAGTATCCTGAAGTCAATTCCAATCTATGAATGAAAATATCTGCCTGTCTGCAAGTAACAGTAGTGGAGATTGTATAACGCCACGCCACCGGATCTGCAACCTTCGTACAAGCAGACAGAAGGCGTCTACAAGCTTCAACTCAACGCCACCGGATCTGCAACCTTCGTACAAGCAGACAGAAGGCGTCTACAAGCTTCAACTCAACGCCACCGGAACCGCAACATTCATGCAAGCGGACAGAAGGCGTTTACAAATATTCTAAAAGTACCCCCGCACATGTGCACCTTATTTTGTATACACGTAGGAACACAAAATGGGCAGGTAAAATCAAATACCCGCATGGGCCCCGACGAGCGTGTTATTGGTACACACGTGACGTCTAGGGATGCTGCGTGGGTCAATAAATTTAAACCCGATCCTCCTATGTAGGTAGATAGGAGTAGAAAAGGTTCAATGAACAACTTTAAAATGCCCCCAAACACCCGCATGGGCCCCGACGAGCGTGTTATCGGCACACACGTGACGTCTAGGGATGCTGCGCGGGTCAATAAGTGAATTCCAGTTCGAGCCCGATCCTCCTATACGGGTAGATAGGAGTCGACACGGCTCGAATCATTAAATAAATATACGGTCACGAGATCGACCGAGATATTTATTTTATACGTTCATATTAGGCCTTCAAGGTCTATAATCAAGAGAATTCACTTATAGAGGCACAAAGCCTATGAAACCCGATCCTCTGTCAATTGCTAGACAGAGTCGACAAGGTTCAAAACATAAAAAAATATGAATAACCCCACACCCCGATGATGGCCGTGTTGAATGAAAATATCAACCGGAGGGGTCCATTCCAAACATTTCAAAATGTCTCTCAAAACTCCAAAACTCCACAAAAATTCCCAAAATCCCAAACTCCAAAAATATTTAGAAATTAAAATCCAACTATCAAACCACTCAAAGCAAAATCATCCACCCTCCGCAACAGTTTGCCGAGGTGGAAAAATCAAAATTTACTTCAGCTCACAAAGAGCTAATGCCTGGTCGAAAATATCACTAGGATACATTCTCAAACAATCTCCTGCTAGCAAGGACGTGGTACGAGTCCTCTAACCGGCAGTTTCGCCGCCAAATGGCACTGCAGGATAAACGGTTATGACTCGGGGCCCTCTGAACCAGGTGGTCGCCGCCAAATGGCACCATTATATTATGGTTATGGCCAGAGCCCGTATGCTCCCCAATGGCATCAAATCCTTGAGATATGAATCAATAGGATATGATCGATAGGGCACAAAGCCCTCTGTTAGCTAAGGTGGATTCAAATTTGTCCCCTTAGACAAATACTCACCCCAGGTCTACAAGGTACCCTTGGACAAAGCAACCCATGGCTGCCGACAGGTATCCTTCTGTCAGGTTGGGTCGACTACCTCCTCTGACTAAGTAGACCAGGGACCACGATGGCCCGGGACGACGGAACCATGGGATCTTGATCGGGTCCATCATCCATTCCCCCACCATCCGCTTTAAGTGCAAGATGGTGAAATTTCCAATTTTTAATATCAATTTCCAAAACCCTACATCAATGCT
The DNA here is from genome assembly GCA_019925795.1 of Dendrobium chrysotoxum. NCBI lineage: Eukaryota > Viridiplantae > Streptophyta > Magnoliopsida > Asparagales > Orchidaceae > Dendrobium > Dendrobium chrysotoxum. The sequence goes on along the minus strand of CM034303.1, from coordinate 9,453,377 downwards.
GCTACTATATGCCAGATACACGTATATCTTTACGTATCTAATTGACGACTAGCCTTAATCGAAAGTTCTCTCTCATTACTGGGAGGGGTAATTAACTATAGGGGCTTACGCCTATAGGAAACCAGAACTCAGATCATAAAGTCCTCGCAAAATGAGGGCGAAATCTCTGGGTAGTGTCTTATCTACAAACCCATCTGCCTTCCAAAATTTACCCCGGAACCTAAATCCGTTAAAACTCCCCCCGAAGAAAAGCAAAATGCAGGCGGAGGCCGGGGCCGAATTTTCGGAGCCCACACCAAAAAAAAAAAAAAGGGACGAGCGAACTATGTGCAAAACCCGAGCCTTATCGTGAATGAGAGAAAATGAGAGGTGAACTAAGAGGTGCTGTAGTTGGATACTCCGTTTTTGATCAAGAAGGACGAATGAAAGGAAAAAACCAAGAGCAGGTGAGGGGGGTTTCTTTAGTCTTTGGTTCATGAGATTGAGAAGAGGCCGATTGGAAGGGCTTGACCTTATTAACATAAGGTAAATCGAAGCTTAGGGCATATTTTGGTCGACTATTCAGGCAAGAAAGAATATAGATTAAGAAGGTAGATTCGAGAACATCTACTTCTTAGTTTTGACAAGATTTAATCAGGTAAAATCTTACCTTACTAATTTCTTGAAGAAATTTATATTACCTTCAATGATTAACCTAGATATTATCTTGTTTAGTCTAGTAAATTGATTGTTCAAGTTAATAAAAACATAAGCCCTCTCTCCCTGTGGATGTAGATACAAATGTGTAGAATTACATAAATTGCTCTTGTTCATTTCTTGTGGCTATTTTATATTTTTATGCATATTTTTTGTGTTTGGTTGCTAATTTTGGTCAAAACAATTTGCTCTTAGTATATTTTGCAAGTGAATTTATGTTGTAATATCAAATACTATTGATATTGTTTGTAAATGCTAAGGAATAGTTTTAATTAGAAGCAAGAACCTATTAGTCATTTAAATTGTGCATAGTTTAATGAAAAGCATTTTCTAATTAATTAGAAATAATTGATTAGCTTGCTATTCTTTTATCATTTGTAATTAAATAATTAAGATAATTCTTTAATTACCCAAATCTAGATTTTACTATATTGTGTGTTGTGTCTAAAGGTAAATTAATTTTGAATCTAAATTTTTCATATAAGCAGTTTATGCGTGCGTATTTGCAACCATGAAATATTAAATTCTTTTATGTGATCCAAATGCTTAGGTGAAAGTCTTAGTTTCATTCATTTGGAAAGATCCTAAGTCAGTTGGGTTTACAACAGTGATAACAAGATATACCAAGTAGGATATTTGATATGATATCTATATCAAGGAAAAAGTATCCTACAGATACAAGATCCCTTTAAACATGCTTAATGGAATCTATTCCTAGTGTTCCAGCTCAAATCCTTAACTTGCTGTTCTTGCTCTAAATTTCAATTATATAAATTAATGGTATTCTCAATTTAACATTCGTAACATTCATGCAGGTGGTCTTCCGCAAAGGGAGAAGTCTAATATAGTATTATTGCAACAACAACACTATATTCATATCAAATTGTATGAGTCACATCCCAAGAAACCAAATGTTGACTAGGAAACATCTATTATAGAAGCACAAGAAATATTTGAAGGCAAAATGTGTTTTTTTTTATTAAATATTGCATACAAAAATGACAGCAATTGTGTATAATAGATCTCTTAACTGCTCTCGATCATATCTAAAATATATAGGTCTAATTCACTATTTTAAAATGAGACTGAAAGATTGAAAACTCTCACTACCAAATGCTAATTAACAATGATAACCTTTGCAGACACTTGTTTCATACCTCAAACATCCTTCAAAAAACAAAGCTGTTTTGCTTCCCTTCTTCTCAAGCTTTGGATTAATTATTACCTGTCTCACAAATATAATAGTTGAAGAATATAAGGAAGCACAAATGCTCAAGGTGAGAAGGAATCTGTTTCAAATAAACGTTTAAATGTAACTAAGTACCAGCAGATCAAAAGGTCGACGGTCTTGTGCTTCAGTTTCATTCTTAGAAACATAACTAATGTATTCCTTTGTGTCTTCAAGAACAATAATCTGGTGCGCAAAATGCACAAAAAAAAGCCAGTCAATCTAGATCTAACTCTTATGGGGTTGACTCGTGGACCTAATTTTCCCTGGAAGCAAAAATATCTGATAGCAAAACAACGAAACATTACAATGGACAAAGATTACAATTAGCAGAAGACAAAAAAGAAAAACCAACTGAAAAAGGCAAGCGATATGTAAATCACATGAAAGTTAGTGAATCACGATCAGTTAAAAAGCATAACTTAGCCAAATTTACAATCTTCCAATGGAGGACTTTGTAGTGTTACGTGGAAGAGATTCTAACGTTATCTGTCATGCAATCATTAAAGATCACGATTAACATTATTTGTGAATTTGAATTTTATATTTATTAGGAATTAGCAATTTTTTGATGTGATTTATTAATTTCAAAAGGATTATCATATAATAAGCCCTTAGATGTAGGTTAGACATTTAATTGTCAGTCCATTTCGATAAATAATCCTTTATAATTTGTAAGAAAGTCCTCATGATGAGTTGAATGCAAATTTCCTGCAGATCATATCTTGACTTCCTAGATTTCTTCCATGTTTTGAAGAAGTAGCACAATTTGTTTTGATGAATCAAATATGCTTTAAGGATTCAACATATAGAACTTACAATTTGTTATTTGGTTTCTTTTTCCTTTCAAATATGCTTTAAGGATTCAACAAATAGGGGTCATGTTGGCTATATTTCATATAGAATTTGTGCTAGTTTTGGACCATCATTCAGAAAGAATACCAATTGCATTAAGAAGAAAATATAAAATACTACATAAACATGAGCAATAATTTAACATATGATGAATAATGTGGATATCAAGATGACTATATGCGAAAAGAAATCTAAAAAAATTAGAAGATAAATTTGATCAAATAAAAGTAAGTTAAATGTGATATGTGGCCAAGCAGAAGACAAACTACCTAAAATAAATAAACTTCAAAATTTTAATAGAGGAGACTCTTATAGTGTTCCTTCCTTTCCTAATGACAAAAAAAAGTAATCTATCTCATCATAAATCACCTTCTCTTAATACTTCAATGATTTATTAGAAAATGTGTTTGAGGATGCACCACTTAGGGTATACTTTCATATGAATCATAGGACCCTCAAACTCCACAAACTGCCAAAAAAATCCTTAGAATAGGTCTAGATGTACATCCTCAAGCTAAGCAAATTGTGAACTATAGAGACAATATGAATTCTAAGGAGTACTAGAATCATTATATATATATATATATATGAGACAGAATGCATAACGAGTATATACGTGAAAGGGTTGGAGTAGCACTAGTGGAAAATAAGATTTAAGAATCGCCTTAGATGGTATGGTCACATCAAACATCGGCATTCTAATGACCTGATTAGGAGAGTACATGTATTAGATCTGATTTATATTAAGAAAGATAGAGGTAGACTTAAAAAGACTTTGTTAGAAAGTATTAGAAATGACATTTCTTAATTAGATTTAAATGAGAATTTGACTCTTAATAAGATATAATAGAGAAAAATGATTCATGTAGCCGACCTCACACCGTGGAATAAAGACTTGATATTGTTTTTGTTGTGTGTGTTATATGAAAAACTTTATGATCTTGAAGATTACCACTCTAGTTATAATTGAGACAATCAACACTACAGACACTATAAATGAGCTTTAGAGGCATGTGTTAAATTCAGAGAATTAGAGAGGGAAAAACTTAATTTTATTGAATAAAACTATCCCTATTAATAGATCTATATAAGATGTATTAATAAATAAACAAATAACTACAGAATCGTGCATAATTGCCTAAATATAATCATTTCTAAATCAACCACCCAAATATGGAAGGAGATAGGCATGATCCAGGTGAGCCTCCCACGAATTTCTATCCTGGTCGTGGGATCAAGTGTCAAGGGATGGTTGAGATTTAACAGAGATTGGTGTGATCCAGGTGAGCCTCCCACGGATTCCCATCCTAGCCATAGGATCAAGTGTCAAGGGACGGTTGAGATTTTTAACACTCCTCCTCAAGCTGGGGAATACAGATCTATTATTCCCAGCATAGTAATTAGCCCCAAAAAAGTAGAGTTACCAAGTCCCTTGGTGCACCATAAAATTTGGTCAAAACTTTGGGAGAAATTAGCTTCAGACATTGCAACAACGGCAAATAATAGCAATGAAGGCTGTATTAAGCAGGGCAATAATAAAGGCTGCATTGGTTATAGATAGAATAGCAACCACAAGAGAAGTCCGGCAATGAAGGCACGACAATAGGAAAAAAATTACTTTTAGGGTTGCGGCAATATTTAAAATTGCGTAATTGGGTATTGAGGCGTTTTTCATTCGTGAGGAGAGACGTAAGCCTTAAGGCGTTTTAAGGCGTAAGCATCAAAATCAAAAGATTGCGTAAACATAAAATGATAAATTTTTTATATATTAATGAGTAAAAAATATAAAATATAAAAAGGTACAAGATATGAAGTGAAATCAAAATATCCCAATAATAAGACAACATGAAATATAGTTCAACTCAAATTCTATCTTTCCCAAATCACAATATTTTTTTCATTAACATATAATTCTAAAAATAAATAGCAATGACATATCACATAAGAACTCATAAGTCATCAACACTGTTATCACTAAGGGGATCTTCATTTAACACTAATCAAAGAACTATTGAAAATAGTATGAAATCATCTACAAAGCTTAAATGGGATATGGGAATACCACAAAGAGAATAATAATACAACCTAGAATGCATATGAAAAAGATCACATGAAAAAGCAGACGAACACTAACAATTGTTACTAAAGATGATGAATACAACAATATGTCGGGCAGTCTGGGGTCCAGGGGGCAGCGCCCCCTGGCGGGGTTCAACCTATATCATTAATGGAAAGATACCGAGCGGTACCGAGTGGTATCGAGCGGTACCATTAATGGAAAGATACCGAGCGATACCGAGTGGTACCGAGCGGTACCGAGTGGTACCGAGCCGTACCGAGTGGTACCGAGTGATACAGAGTGGTATCGAGCGGTACCGAGCATTTTTGTATCGAATGGTACCGAGCAGTACCGAGCATGTACCTAGCGATATCGAGCAGTACCGAGCGATATATATTAGGTTAGAGTTTTTTTTTTAATTTTAAGAGGCGAACACCTCTAAAACATGAGGCGAGGTGCGGGCGCGCCTCAGTGAACTTGAGGCGTACGCCTCAATGCCAGCTCTCATTGCGTAGACTTTGAGGCTTAAAAGTTTAAAATTATACTGTGGCGCGCCTCTTATTGCGCAATTTTAAACCATGGGTTGCGGCAAGCTTCAAGGACAGCAGCAGAAAAATACGTCTCAAGCAGCTTAGCAATTGCCACACAAATCTCCTACCATCCGATCGAGCCAGCCTTTAGCCCAAAGGCAAATTAGTCGTCTGACTCCAACTGAACACCCCTGTTTGATCTACCTGGTAAATGTGAAAGAAAGGCCTCTGATACTCCTAGTCTGATCTAAGGAAGGAGGGTAGGTCTCACACTCTTGCTTGTCTCAGCCCTAGACCCGCACGAGAGGGAACCCTCGGCTCTTTCCAGACATACTCAAGAAGAGCCCTCCTGCTCGATCTCTTCTCAGTCTTGGATGTATGAAGAAAGTAGAATGATCAATATTCCTCAGAATTCGGACAATGAAGGCTGGTGGTGGGAATCTGTATTCCCCAGAATTCCAGCAATGAAGGCCGGTGGTGGGAACTTGTATTTCATAGAATTCCAGCAACGAAGGCCGATGGTGGGAACATGTATTCCCAGAATTTTGACAATGAAAGTCAGTGGTGGGAACTTGTATTCCTCATAATTCTGGCAATGAAAGCCGGTGGTGGGAACCTGTATTTCTCAGAATTCTAACAATGAAGGCCGCTGGTGGGACAACAGGAAAGCTAATTAATTATCCTTCCAAATCCATAGAATCGAGAGCAAACACGTGCTCAAGAGGCTCTAAGTTATGTTCGGCACGACTAGATCGCATGCATAACTCTTCAACTGCTCGTTCCTTGCTTGGTTCGGCTCTAGCACAAGCATGAGGGCCGGTCATCCTAGCCCAGGAACACAAGCATGCAGTTCCTACTCCCTTCCTCTCTTGATCCTCTTCTTCACTCGGTTCGACCACTAGGCAGGCACGCACGAGAGGGGTCTAGCCGCTCGGAGAAGAACTAAAGGGAAAGCCTTCTCACTTGCTCGGTTTCTCTGGACTTGCGTGAGTAGGAAGCAGAATGCAAGAACCGGCTCATCCTTGATCACACACAGTGATGAGCGCAATCCTGCTCAATCAGCTCCCAAACACACGCGCAGAATCTTTTGGCCACACGCCTCTCTCATCCCGTTTGGTTGCACAAATGCGAGAGGGGTTTAAGAGACGTTCATCTCTCTTGATCGAACGCAGAGACCACAGGGCTCTCGCTCGACTCCTCCAGATGAGACGCACTAGACATTTATCTCTTTTAATCAAACGAAGAGACCCAAGATGAAACACTTTCCCCTTCTCGGTTGGACGTACGCAAGAACGAACAAGCCAGAATACGATCCGTTTCATTTTTGATGGAAAGGCCAGGCCTTCCCTTCAGAAAGTCCAGCAGTAAAAAAAAACTCAGAATTCCCACCAAGGCAATGAAGGCTCTGATATCATGTTAAATTCAGAGAATTGGAGAGGGAAAAGCTTAATTTTATTACATAAAACTATCCATATTTATAGATCTATACAAGATATTTTAATAAAGAAACAAATAACTACAGAATCATGCATAATTTCCTTAATATAATCCTTCCTAAATCAGCCACCCAAATATGGAAGGAGATCGGTGTGAACCAGATGAGCCTCCCACGGATTCGTATCCTGGTCGTGGGATCAAGTGTCAAGGGATGGCTGGGATTTAATAGAGATTGGTGTGATTCAGATGAGCGTCCCATGGATTCCCATCCCGGCCGTGGGATCAAGTGTCAAGGGACGGTTGAGACTTTTAACAGCATGCATCATTGACTTCATCATGAATAAAAGTGATAAAAAGTTGAGGTCAAGGCCCCCACCTCAAGTAGTATACATGGCCAGGAAGTTTTTCTATAATTCATATCTGAACTTGAGAACCTTTTTACTTGATATTACATTAGAGCTAAAACATGCATCAAATATGACATGAACAAATTGGTAGGGGTTGCTAAGAGTCCAATATGATATATGCCATTTTGCCAATTTCCATGCTAAAATATAAACTGGGAAGAAAGCAATATAGAGAGACAAATGCTTACCAACATATTTCCTAGAATAGTTAAACAATTAATAAATCTAAGGCAAGACAAATTTACTATTAGCAAATATTTAAACAAGTTTAAATAATTCAATTTTAAGTGAGATTTACAATAAGAAATATGGACAGTAGTATCTAGATTTGTGAATGGGCTTCATTTGAAAATCAAGAAGGAAGTGCAACTCTTTGAACCAGGGACTACAAATGAAGCTCATTATGAACATCTTAAAAGTGCAAAGGGAATTGCATCTTTCTTTAGAAGCAATGTCAAACAATCTCTCACCACTAGGATATGTCCATCTCAGCCTATCAATTAAGTTATTGATCATACCCTGGTTTGATCTACCGCTACGCCTCCATAAATCCTAACACTAAAGATGATCAAGCCACTCTAGCACAAAATAATGAAAGTGGAAGCTATAGGCGTCAAGGTCATATAGCCTGCTAAGGCCTCAGAAATTATGTCTCATATGCAGGAGTATAATGATCTTCGAATTCCAAGCACTGGAAAAATTTAGAATAAAGAGACTACTTTTAAGATGATATGAACATGAGCAGAGAACAACAAGTTAGAGTATAATATGTGATCTATCATACATTCATAAAGATAAATTTGAATATAAAATAGAAATTGAATCCGAAGACATCAAGCAAATAAAATATTTTGAATCTAAATCTTTTATTGATTCACCTCATTTTATGATTTTACCATTAGACCACTTGCTATTGTATTCTAAAAGCATTTATTCTATGATATTGTTGTATTGATTGTTAAGGATTTGCATAGATTAAATATTAATTTTAAAATTAATATTATTATATATGATGAATGGTATATAGTTTTCATGCAAGCCCATTGTATTGTTCAGGAATTATTCACGAGTGACTATTATTTTTCTTGAATGTCTTTTGCACATGATCTGCACATAAACTATTTTGTTTACCAAGTAGAGCCATAAAGCTAACAATCCCACTACCTCCCCTTTGTCAGATTTAGTACTGGCATAGAAGGCATAACTTGGAGATAAATTTGTGAAACTTATACATCCCCGATCCTTTTTTCATTTTATGTCATATCTTTCTATTTCTTGACTTTTACATCTGCCAGCTTCTATTTTGTTCTTGCTGTTAGAGCATTCGGTTAAGTGGAAACCACATTGTGAGGACCACCTGCACATGATACCACCTCTGCTCCATTTCCACTATCACAGCAGACTGACCAGGCCGCAATAGCATAATTCTCCTAACTAACTGTCTCTTCCTATCTCTATATGTATTCATACTCGTGTATCAAACACATTAATGAGAATGCTACAGTAATCTTCCTCAAGTGTTTTGTCTGCATCTTTACTTCTTCTTCTCCCTTTAATGGAGACTTCTCTACTCTAAGCTAATCTTCTCATGGTATCAGAGCATTAACTCTACAACATCTCCTTCCACAGCTAATGGCAGATCAAGCGTCAGCTTCGTCCCTTCCTCCAAACTCCAATATCTCTGCTTCGATGGTTGACTTCACCGTCCCACCTCCTCTCAAGTTTCTCAAATCTAGTCTCATGGTGTGTCAAAAAAGCAAGTTACTGTCACCAAATCCTCCACCAAAGCAGAGTATCGCTCATTATCCTCGGCCACCTCCGACGTCCTCTAGCTGTGACGTCGCGTGGCTGATTTTCAGCTGACTCAAACATCGCCAACAGTCATATTCGGTGACAATACTTCAGTATAAACACTCGCAAACAACCTAATTTTTCATGCAAGAACAAAACATATAGAAATTGACTATCACTTTGTCAATGAACATATTAACCGCAAGACAATTTCTATTTCTCTCATCAATTCAATAGACCAACCGGCTGACATCCTCACCAAACCGCTTTCATCTACACGGTTTCTTTCTCTCCATCTCAAATTAACCATCCGACTTCCAAATGATCAATTTGCGGGGGGCTGTTTGAGCATTCGATTAAGTGGAAACCACATTGTGAGGACCACCTGCACATGATACCACCTCTGCTCCATTTCCACTGTCACAGCAGACTAACCAGGCTGCAATAGCATAATTCTCCTAACTAACTGTCTCTTCCTATCTCTAAATGTATTCATACTCATGTATCAAACACATTAATGAGAGTGCTACAGTAATCTTCATCAAGTGTTCTATCTGCAGCTTTACTTCTTCTCCCTGTAATGGAGACTTCTCTACTCTAAGCTAATCTTCTCACTTGCACATGTTTTAGGTTTCAATTTTCTATATTTTCAAAGTTTCTCTGTAATAGGTCACTGAGTCCCAAATTTGAAACCATGCTTCATAATTTTCCAGCTATTTAATACTTTACATTATGTGATCTGATATATTTAGTAACTTACAAAAACCATTTAGATGAATCTCGAACTAATATTAAGGGAGTACAATTTTAATATCATTATATACTTCCTAAAAGATAACATGCATAGACTTCAAGAATTTGTTTGTTTACCAACAAAGTTAATGCAAAACCTAAGCTACAGAGCTTGAACTCTAAACAGAGTAAATGCAACAACAATTTAGAGATGAAAATGGCTTGAAAGAAGGTTTGATGTAAAATGAATGCAGTGCCTTTACAACAAACAATACAAAAAGAATTTTATTTTACCAACAACACTTTTAGTTTTGCACCTAATTTTAGGGCTTCGAACAATCAAAAGATCAAACCAATTTGATCCTACCTCAAGATCAATTCAAATTATTTAATTCAACCTCTGGCCAAGCTAGGTCTGGTCATAAGCTAGCAAAATATGATCTTGATTCAAATTAGGCTTAGTTCATTTATTTTCATTCAAACTCAATTTGAGCCAAAAATCAGTTTGATTTTAGTTTTTTTTTAATCTTCTTAGACATTCTTGTCCATCTAAAAGAACGGACCCATTCCTATATGGATAAATTTATACGAATGAAAAAGTGTATTAATTAGATTAAAAACACATGATTAAAAATATATACACATGCATTCACAATTACATTGACATATATTTTAATCCCATCTCAAGTTAGCTCAATATGTCTTATGCTGACTCAATTCTAGTACTATTTGTATACTACATGCCCATATACGTAACTCACAAGTATCTAATAGGTTTTTATCAAAGAGGATGACCCAGTAGATTATGTGATCAAAACGACACTCACTCAAAGTAAACATAATCACGTAGATCAATAGCCAATGCTAGCCCATAGGCAAAAGGAAACTCTTCCTTGTAGAGATAACATGTAGAATCCCCCTTAGAGATCAAACCAGTGAGCTTCTCCAAAAAATTCATCCAGACCAATCCATACACTAAGGATTACTACCCTCAACAAACCCACTCACCCACAACAAATGTCCGCGATCAAGGCATCTGCTAACTGCAAACATCTTCGATAAAGCTAAAAGAAGCATACACCTCACGAGCATGATTTCCTTGATTGGACTCATCCTTAATAGCCACTTCTATCTAGGAGACTTGCCTCTTACTCGAAGGGGCTCGCCTCTCATCTCTAAATACTCACCTCTTGTTCCTAATGACTCACCCTACCTATCGAATCCTGAAGACTTGCCCAAGGCACTTGTCCCTAAAGTCTTACCCAAAGCACTCGTCTAAGAGAAGGGAGCCACACTAGAGATAGGGGTCCACATGCAGGGGCATTACCACCCTCTCTTTTGAAGGTGAGAAAAATAGGATCATGAAATGAATAATCTTATATATGAAATAGAAAAAGAATTTTTTTTCTTAGAATTTAGGCAACTACATTTTTTTAAGATGGGCAAAATAATTAAATGTTTATTTTTCTGTGAAAAAAAATATTTCAAGGTGGGCAATAGCCCACCCTAAGCTCTTCCTAGTTTTGTCCCTATCCACATGTACATCATCCAATTGGACAATGTGTCTATGTCAGTCTGTACTAGTCAGATTATCTACAATTTTTTTATTTATTATAAGTGTAGTCTTTTTCTAACCCTCTGAACCCTTTAAATAGGGGTGAAGAGGCATGATAATCATGCTACATTGACATACTGGGATTGACTTACTGAGATATTAGAGAATTCTACTTACTTCTCCATACTCATTAGTTTCTCTCAGTCATTTCTCTAGCTCCAACCCACTAAAAATCAACTGGTAAGATTGAGTATCATCTACAGACAAATTTAGATTGAACACTATTAGTGCAAGGCATGCAGATATAGCTATTTAGTTAGTTGGCTTATTCTTCTTGATCCATGAAAAAAAAAATTCTATTTTCAAACTTTATCTGTATTGCAGCCAACAAAAACAGATGCCTAAGGAATTAATATAACATTCCCAAAACAAAACTCCATGCTAAGTTCTTGCGGAAGAACAGAGATGGAGAAAGCAGTTGATATTTTATTATTGTTCTAACTATAAAAGAATCGAGTCTCAAACATGAATTTCACCTCTGCTCGATGAAATGCTACCGGTTCCCAATAACTTGAAAGTGAAAAGGATTACATTAGTTAAAATAATACCCTCAAAGGAATACCAATTTGTGGAGCAGCGAGGCCGACGCCAGGAGCCTTCCGCATGACCCCAATCATGTCATCTATGATCTTCTGGATCTTATCCGACCCGATGTCCTCCAAGGGGACCTCAGCAGCGGGCTCGTGGAGGACCGGATCACCAGCCTTGACTATTTCCGGCAGGGCATCTTTCTTCACGCTGAATCCAGAGAACCATCCAGCGGAGACCTTTGAAGAGGCTCTTCTGCGACCAGCAACGCCATGGGAGAAGCGATGCAGAATGGGAGCGGCGCTTTTGGCTGGAAAGTTGCCATCTTTATGAAAGAGGATGGAGGCATAGAGGGAGAGTTGGAGTGTTCTGGGTATACGTAGTATGGTCTCAGAGTAGGAGATTGGGAAGACGCGGTTTATGGCCGCCATTTTTGTTGCCCCCTTCAGTGCCTTTGGACTTGGAGTGCCTCCGAAAAGAGTTTTTTTTATTAAATATTTTGGATATTTATGGCAAGAGCAATGCTATAATCCTTAAAATAAACAAAAAAATTGAAATTTTTTTAGTATATCAAATCTATATGATACACTCAAGTTTTATCTGGCTTAACTAACATATGTAGAGGCACTTATAGCATTTATTTGAATAATTTCTCCATTATCGGGCGCATCTCTTCTTAGATTCAATTATTTATATGAGCATAAATTTCTTTATGGCAACTAAATTGAAGTCTTATTGAATTTTCTCTCTACCTACAGCAGTTTTTTTATCAAGGATTTCATCTATTCCAAAGGAATATATAATGCATTACTAATTGGACAAAGTTTTATTATTTATAGTTATAAATTGTCAACTCTGTCATTTGGAAGTATTGTCATTGCACATATATGGCCACTAATCTATTGTATTTGCTCCATGTGAACTCTTACTATCATCATTTACAAGACTCAAGCTTTCTTTGGAATAACTTTCTTAGTGCTTTGTAAAGCTATTTTTTAGTGCAAAAATCTCTTCAAAATAGGAAAAAAAATACTGACCTAAAATTGTCCCAAATGAAACCTCAATGTTTCCTTTGAAAGCAGCATCAAGAAAAATTGTAGAAGGTATTGATAGAAAAACCCAAGATTGGAAAGAGTCAAGCTTCGTAAAAATATGTGCCCACTAAGCAACAATTTATAGGATCAAATCACTAAAGCTCAAAATTGGATTTGCTACTTGAAAATCTACTAGCCATTAAAAAACCTTCCTTTCTTCTTCACCAAATCTCATGTATTTTGCTTAAGGGTGTAACTAAGTAAACTCACCTCTGAGGCTGCTTTAGGCTATACTTGATAAATGGCTCATGAGCATAACTCGATGAGCTAATAAATCAAATTTGAGTATAAATCAAATTTGATCTAACCCCGACAACTCATCAGCATGTGTGCTAACTTAGAATTTAAGGGTTTAAGTATAAAGTAATTTAGAATATTTAAAAATTGTATCACACTCATTATCTCAAATGGTTTCTTAATATGTATTCTCTAATTCCTCACCATTTTCATTAGTTCAATGCAACAGTTGTTTGAATTGAAATCTTATTCTCTTTTTCATAATAAATAAACTAGCTCGTGAGCCATCAGTAACTTTGTCATGCCCAATGAAACTCATAAAATTGAGTTTAAGCTCTAGCTCGAGTTGGGGATAGCTCATGCTTAAATCAACTTGTTTAATCCAATAATTCTATAAGTAATGGCTTGGTGAATAACTAAAAACCCTTCCATCTCTTTATACTGGACACAAGCATAGAGGGTTGAACCACTATGAATCCCATTACTTGATTATATTGTGATTCATTGTTCTCTCATGCATTAGAATTTCAGTCCTTTAGCAAACCAAATCTCAATTGAATTCTTGATTCTCTCTAACCCAAATGGCCAACTTTCTATTCTACATGTTCTTCACCTCATCAAAGAGGCTTAAAGCATCACATTGATGATGTGAAAGTGAAAATTAGCTCTCTCCCATGATAATAGGAATTAATGTGCTAAGAGTTCAAAGATCTGAGTAAGGATTACACCCGAGATATTCTACAAGGAAGAGAATATAAAATAAGAAGAAGAATTAGACTCAAAAGATTTTAGAGTGGTTCGATTTAATGACCCGCATCCATTATGAGAAATTCCAAATAAAAAATTCATTTTTATGATAAGAATAGAGTAAAAATGATATCTCTATTTTGAATGCAAAGGATAATAAAAGGGATTTGTTTGTTTATAGTAGGTGTGACGTTATATGAGATCAATGTATTCTCGTGTTAGATGTCAAGTTTGTTATCCTTCATCCTTCACCTATTTAGAAGGTTTGAGTATAGCTATTTAAAATAGTGTAAGTTCCTAAAAGATAAATTGATTATCCATTAAATGATGAAGCAAATCTAACATCAAAAGTTGCAATCCTTTATTGTTGAATATCAATCTATCAGCTATGATGTTTGCTAATGTATAATATCTTCTTTCATTGAATTTGCATGCAATGCCTCTGCATCTTTAATTTCATTCATATTTGACATTTAGGATTCTCCTAAGATAGCATGTAATAGTAGTTGTTATAGACTGAATCCTTAAAAAGTAGGTGAAAATTGCTTTAGTAGCATGCATGTATAAATCACCAATAAAAAAGATAGATTATAATTTGAGGAGTATGAGGCCATATATACCTTATCCAGAGGGCTCTGTAGACCAACAATTTAAGCAATTTTATTGGATTAGTAACCCCAATAATACATTGCACAATATTGAGCATTATATTACAACATTGGTAATAATAATGCTTTGTTGTTGCAACTATTTGCCACAAGCTAGGAAATTTATGCATTTGATTAACATGCAAACTACTAAATACTCCTTCAAAACTTCTAATGAGTTGGAAGATATTTTTATATAAAAAGAGATTTATTAGTGTTTATTAGCATTTCACAATAAATGATTTGATGACAACCCAATAGAAAATTTTAAACCCTTAGTTAATTTCATATTAAGATGAAGGAACTTGAACATGAAATATGAACCACAATTATAAGAAAAACATGTTGTAACTTTAGTGGAGATGAAAGGATAGCTTTCCCATAATAAGAAAAAGTTGATAAGAATTTGATATTTTTCCAAAGAATATTAAGATGATATAAAAATAGTTTTGAAGGGAACTCACCAAAGTACACTAATAAGAGGAAGTTACTGAGCTTCACCTTTCATTATATACAAGCAACACCTTAAACTTTTTCTACTTAACATAATTTTATAAGATAATAAACTCCATATATAAAAGCACTAAAATACATAACATATTCATTATAATAATCAACTTCTTATATGATGATAATGGTGAAATTGCAATTTTTAAAATAAAAAAGTTTTCTTAAATTGATGATCAATGTATTCTTTTCATACATGAATGACTAGGATAACATGCTTCATTTTTTTATTATCATTATGATATCATTATATTTGCATCATAATGATTAATTCATTATATAATCATGATTCTACTTTAAAGGCACTTTAAAATCTTTTTTGGGAGAATTTGGGGCATAGCCCATTTCATTCACTATAAAAATTAACTGCATCCAAGAAAGAGTAAAAAATTACAACTCTAGAAAATTTACGTGTATGACTAAGCTGCATCAAAAACTTAATGCAAATAAAAATGAGCACAAAATAATTAAAACACAAGATTAGTTAAAATTCCAAAGACAGCAAAGCAAATAGATCAAAATTTCCAAAAAGTACTCAGAATGCACAAAACATTAATATTAAAAAATTATTGGTTTATCAGGAATAATTGGAGGTAACAGAACTCTAGAAGAGAACAACTCCCCTGATTACCATTGGGGCCATCCAAGGGGAGAGCTAGGTAGTTGTTAACTCGCATTCATCACCTTCCAACCTTAGGAGCATCATAGTTTCCAGCAAGAATAAAAGTCATATACAAGCAATCAACAGAAAAGTTCACCAAAGGCCCACACCAAAGCGACAATTCCAATCCAGGAAACCAACCATAATATTAACAATAACACTAAGTGAAGGTTGGGGCAGAAAGTAAAGTATAGTATGAGATAAGATGTTTGATCTGATCATTGTTCTTCCAATTGGATACTTTGAGAGGAATGTCATTTTAATTTTTTTATAAACAGTCGAATGCTATTCAGATTTGTAGAAAATATCCTTCCATTTCTTTCTCTCTATATGAAATAAATTACACAACAAATGATAAAATAGAATATTGGATGTACTTCACATCTAATAAGTAGTCTACCTTATTTCCAAGTGCTAGGTTTTGTCTGCAGTGTGCCAAAGGTTTTCTAATGGTGTTCAAGTTATCTACATAATAGATAATCATGTCATCCATATTAAATTCAGTTCCAGTCATATAAAAATATATGACAATGGATAATGGATAATAGTGGAATGATGTTAATTCTATTGTCAACTTAGGGTATAATATAATTTCTAAGAAAATATTATATAACACGGGCATTTAAGACTAATTTCATACCTACTTAATTTGAATTCAATTACACCTATTCTGTTATGATCTAAAAGAAGTAATTTATTGAATCCTATATTTGAACTCTTTTGTATGTGTCTGGGAATATTTTATATACATGTGAATGTCTAAATTTGCTCCAGAGCAGGCCTCAGGGATTTCTGTGCATGTTTCTGAAACCTAATTTTTTTTCCCTAGGACACTATGCCAAGGTAGGTGACACTATAGTGTTGAGCTCTTTTGAATTTTATAAATTTATTTAGTAAGGTGGCACTGGGATGACATTACAACTCTCTGTGCCACTTAAGGTAGTGATATATGTGTAAGATCAAGCAGCATGACACTTGGTCCTAATTTTAAAATAAAAATATCATTTACCACTAAATCCACTCATGCCCTCCCTTAGAAGCAGCTAACTAGAGAGAGAGAGAGAGAGAGAGAGAGAGAGAGAGAGAGAGAAAGCTAAGTTAGGGCAATTTTGAACCATTTTTTTTGTTGATAGGATAGTTCTGAAAGTTCTGCATCAAAAGGGGGGTGAAGTGATATTTTAAAAAATCTTTTACTTAAAATCAAATCAGAGAATCATGCGAAAGATTTAAGAAAGATTTTCAAACAAAAAACATGAAATAAATATTTTTATTTATCAAAATTTTTTAAAAAATATTTTTAACATTAAAGAAAGATTTGAATAAAAAAATTCTCAATCACAACTTTCACAAAGATTAACCAAATAAACCAAAGTACAGAAAAGTAAATGTAAGAAAGTAGGGAAATTGAGAACTAGATTTTTATAGTGGTTTGGTCGAATCAACCTATGCCCACTCCTCTAATACCTCCCCTTTTTTTATTGCACTAACTCACGCTCCTTTGGCGCTCAATCATGTGGAGAAACCCTTCTCAGTTAGTAGGTGGAGAATAACCTTTATAGACTCTTCTAATCCTAAAGTATCTCCCTTCTTTCGCCCCAGGCCAGTAGAGATGCTGCTCACTCCTACTCCTTGCACAACGGAGATATCACTTCCTCCTTTAGCTCCTTGCTATGGTGGAGATGTCATCCATCATTTAGCTCCTAGCTACGGAGAAGATGTCGTCTCTCCTTCTATTCCTAATACGGCGGAGATGCTGCTCCATTGTTCAGCTCCGTCCTTCAAAATAATTGATTATCCTATATAATTTAAAGTTATATAGTATTATTAATTATAATTATAATTTAATTAATCTTATTTATTTAAATAATTTTATAAATTTTTTTATAATAGATCATAAGTATGACTTAGATTGTATAGTATGATTGACAAAAAATTCAAATATTTAATTTGTATCTACCTTGTGAGTGTATGATTGGTTGTTTAGCCAACATACACCTAATACATAGAATGACTCAAGAAAATGGAAAAGTATAGACTTTATTACAAACTGACTTTGACCTTAGTACTGCACTATCTTGAGTCTTGATTATTAATTCTCCAATCTAGCTTGATGTATGTTGTACTAGAAATAGTTAGTGATTATTGACCTCATCTTTGTATGAGGTCATCAGGGCCCATTCTACTTCTAATAAAATTCTAAATCCAGTCAAATCCCAAATTCCAAACCAAATCCCAGGATTAAAGACCCAGGTCCTAAAACCCTTTCTAGGTGATTTTTCAACCACCTTAAAATTTAGTCAAAAAATCTCTAATTCATAATATATCAATTGTATATTGTTTAGAAATATCTCTAGGTTTAATCCTCCAAATTTGAGCTCAATTTGACCCCTTTAACCCTAAAAACGAAATTGATTTTCAAAGGCTGTAAAACCTTCAAATGTTTATAGCTTATGCCACTAGACTTGTCATTTAGTGAAAATTGACCTTGGGACCTTCCCCAAAACCTTTGAACATGTTCATAACCTCTACTAAGGCATGTTGACTAGTAAACTGCACTTTGTTGGATCCAATTTGACCAAGAATTGATCAGGGGTCAAAATGACCAAAATACCCTTTAAGGGAATTTTTGGACTTTTCCCTAAAACTCAACATAAAACAACCACATCAAACCTTGAAACCTCTTCTAATGCATCCTAAGAATTGTTTTGAATGCAATAGACTCAAACCACCTTTTGGTTTGACCTATTGACCAAATGAACTATAATTGAACAAAATGCCCATTAAGGGTCCAAATGTCAATTTCAATCCAAATGACTACGTCAATGTATGGGACCACCTCCATTGGTCTCCATTGATCAATTTAAATTTTTTGAGCCCAAATTCAACTCTTGGTTTGATCGAGTTGACCAAGTCAACTAAAGTTGACCAAACTACCCTTTAAACCTTTAAACTTGTATTTCAGCCCAAATGACCTCCTTATCACTTGGGATCACTTCCATTAGACTCAAATGATCAATCCAAACTTAATGCACCTAGCCCTTGACCCTTGGTAAACTTGGTTGACCTAGCTCACATACACTTCTATCAAACTCAAATCCTTTGACCAAGACTTTCTTAGGCCAATTCAAACCTATGGGATGATCCATTAGGTCCCTAGAGATGTCCTCTTGAAGGCCTAAGACATGGGCCCACTTGGATTAGCCATATGGCTTAACCCAAGTATCCAAATAGAGGTCTCCATGGGCCAAATCTCAACCCAATCCAAATCCATTCAAACCAATGCTTGCATTAGGTCCCTCATGACCCAATGTACCTACCCTAGTTAACCCAACCCTTAGGTCAACTCAGGTTGGGAATTGGGCTAGCCCAGAGTGGTCAAAATCACTAAGGATTGAGTCATTTCCCAACCTAGGCTTCAATAGGCCAAGCCAACACTTCCATTAGGTGGCCTTAGGTCTAACACATCTACCCTAGTCAACCCAGCCCTTGGGTTGACTTGGGTCAACACCCAAGCTAACTCAAAGTGGTGAAAACCACTTTGACCTAAGCCATCTTCCATCATAGATCAGTTCAAGCTCAATTGACACATGCATTGGATTCTCCTTGACCCAATGTACTTCCCACATCAAATCTAGGCCATGGCCTGACCTGGATTGGACCCAAATCGACCCAAACCATATAGGTTTGGGTTAACTCGGGCCATGGTGGTGAATTGGGCATCATCATAGCCAATTGACCCCTTAATCGAGTTCATCTAATCCCAAACGAGCTTTCCACCATACCCTAACCCGACCTATGGTTGCCGACGACTAAAATGAATGAGAATGAAGCTTCAGTGGTCCCCTCCATCTTGGGCCTCATTTAAAGCCTTCCAAAGTATGGGTTCATCTGCCTTAAGCTTACGATGCTCAGAGATGATGTCCCCTCCCACTTGGCAGCCATCCAATGGCTTATTTGAGCCATCCCAGTCATCCAAGGCTATGACATTGGTTTGAATAGGGCACCCCATTTCAGCTCATCTAATTCGCCTCTCACAAATCATTTCCCAGATCTTCGTCAGCATCCCTGTCCTCTCCCCCAGCCTCCAGCCTTCTCCAGCCATTTATTTGAGTGAGTTCCGGTGAAGTTTCTCTGCACTTCGCTCGAAGTCATACCTCCGGCCATCCTCCGATCTTAACTCCTGAAGAAGAAGTGTTCTTCTTCCTCCCCACAAGCTTCCCACTAGAAATTCTTATTCATTGGGGCTCTCTACATGGTGAAATTCCATTCTTGAGCTCCATAGATAGCTAGTCTGATCAAATGTGAAAGAAACTTTCAATCTAATGGATTTCCACCATTGGATTGAAAGCTTCTGTCATCATGATCCTCTCTATGAATTTTGGTGAAATTTTGTAGTCAAGATCTCTCGAATCATACCAGAGAAGCCTTATGACTATATTATACCACTGGAGGTTGAAGAGATAATTAGAGGCATTGATTTCAATCAACAGCTCTGATTAAATCCCACAATCTTAGAGTGCTTTTAATCCCAGCGGCTTGATCTTACATCAGACTGTAGTGGTTTCCTCCATGTTATCCAGTCAGCTGCCAATCATTGCCCCACTAATTGGAGGTCGTCGCGTGGAAAACACACAACTGACTGGTAATTCCATGATTTAATTTCACAAAAAATCAAGAAAACTTCAAAAATTCATATCTCCTCACACACTTGACCAATTTAAGTGTTCTTAGGCTCATTGGAAAGGTCTTGAGGAGACCTATCAAAACCCTAAGGTTTCAAGCCATGATTATGCATGAAATTTAGTTAATTCCAGTAATAGTCCTAGGGTTATTTATGCAATTGTGCCTCCAAATCAACTCACCATGACTTGAAATTTTGGGAGATCAATCTTGGGCATATCCCTGACATGCCCAAAATTTCTCCCCCTATTTGAATTATTTAAGGGCATGTATGAGTTAGATTAGGCTTAGGGGTCATGGTTTGGCCCCCAACACTAATTTAACTTGACCACCTTTTCAGTGGGATTTAGGTTGTGTGATTTGGTGTGTTAATTATACATAGTGTAAGGGTTAGTTAGCCTTTAGTTTCACCCTAATCCCTAGTCTAGACCTCCCTTATTAAATTTTTGAAGGTGACCTAGAGGTTACCTTAGGTGGTTTGGTTAACCACCTTAGAAGATCCATCTTAGGTCCAAATAAGGTGGGCTTGGGCCTTGAGATAAAGTGAACTCATGACCCAAGTTTCACTGAAATTGGGGCCCATTTGATTTGCCATTTAGGTAACCCAAAATGAACCTTTAAATTTTGAACTAGCAATTTAGTTAATTCACCATTAATTCAAATTAAATATTAAAAATTCACACAATACTTCAAATTGTTCATAATTAAACCCCCAATCAAAGAAAA